>VXAD01004815.1:816502-871688 GCA_013399195.1 Dicrurus megarhynchus
AAAAAAAAAAAAAAAAATTCTGAGTTTGCCTGAACTATAAGCAGATCTCCAAAATATCCATGGATTTTGAATTAGGTGAAAGAAGTTTTTGCTTATCTTTGTTCACGGTAAAACAGAAATTTTCCTTGATGAGCTCAGTTTCTGGTACTTGCTGCATCTATTGCATATTATTTTAATGAAAAACTTGTTTTAAAAGCCACATCACTGAAGCATAGATTTGCTGTGATGGAACACTGTCAGTAATATCACCACTAAACTCATTATCTGCACTTAGAAATATGGAGAGAAAAAAAACTTCATTTTGAAATCCGCGGATACTTTCTGCAGAATGACATATAAACTAGGATTTATACTGTACCTGATGTTTAATTTGAAGCTTCAACAGTGCATTTTTTTCCCCACCAATGCTCATCCCAGCAGGCAACTGGGATCTTTCCAGTCTTTCTCTCATATGAAGCCTAATTTCTTTTTTCAAAGCCCCCAGTTATGCATTTAACACAAGCAAAACCCCTGGAAACACATGAAATATTTCTCATAAATATTGTTAGTCAGACTGTTACAAGCTGCTGGCATTCTGCTCATTTTTGGGGTTTGACAGAACTCTGTGATTCCTTCAGCTCTCTGTTCTATCACCTTTCTAGGGCATACCTAGGATCAAGTTTTATCTCCTATTTTCAGATCTTCCAGCTCAGAAGGAGTCTTTTCCTTGATGTCTTCTGAAACAAACCGAGTATTGAAAATAAGATATTAATATTGTTCATATTTAAGATCACAAATTCAACACCCTTCCTGCATCTGTGGAAAAATGTTAAATGTTGGGAAGTGGATTGTGTCCTTTTGTCAGAGCAAAGCTTCAGAATCATATCTAAGCAAAGATGGCATCAGGCCAACCAAGGGGCTTACTACAGTAGCAGCAGATAACACTCAAAACTGTATTCAGAACTTATTAAGATGTTCCTTCCATATCAAAATAACAAACACAGAAACAGCTTCATTCTAATTTTATCATTACTTTTGGAGAGGAGGTTTTACATTTGTTAAAATGTGCTTATATAAGTGACAAATAGTTTTGTTGAGAGGATATATTTATGCTCACAAGCACTTCTGAAACAATTTTATGAAAACCAGTGAATCTTCACCATAGTATTTCTCTTTATACTGCAGTGAGGTTCTTTTCCTTCTGAGGTGCTGTTTTCTTCTACATAACATTTGTATGCAGATGCAAAAATAATTACTTAAACAAAAAAAAAAAAAAAAAGCTGTTCTCATTGGTAATTCCTCATGGTTGCCACTTTAAAGGAAACAAAATGATGTTTTAAAATGAAGATTGCTTACGCCTCATTTTTTAATACAGGTAGGGCCCCAGAGGCAGAGCCTTATATGGCTGAACCTTCTCTTTCTCTGCTGGTCTTTTCCTTCTTTGAGCAGGACTGCATAAAGGATTACACTGATTTTTCCAATTAGGATCAAATTCATATCCTGCTTACAGTTCTGAAATCCACACAATCCAAACTCTTCAATTTTCCAACTCTTGCCATGCTATTTGATTTCCCACAGGCTAGTGCATTACTAGGAAGGGAGTCCAAATAGGATCTTTTTCTGTCCCTGCTGTGGTGATTTCTTTGTCTCTTGCACCACTCTTGGATTGCACCACTCTAAAACCCTTTCTTACTGACTTAAAGAGAGGTTGCAGCTATCAGAAGGGACTGCACTTTCCTTCTCTGCTTTGGCCCTATATAAACCAGAAGTGGTACCCATCAAACTTCTGTAAGGCAATTTCCTAGCTGTGCTATTTCTTTTTGTCCATATTAAAAAATATTTTAGACTCCTCATGCCCCCCATACATAAATAATAAATATTTCACCAGTACCAGTGCTATATACATTTAGGGTTAAGCTGAGCAAGGGGATGTGCTTCAGATGTGTGTATCAGGTATTAATGGGCCATCAGGTACCACACCCAGGCTAAAAAGCTGGTCTGACATGAAATCTTCAACACACAGAGGGGTCCCCACTGTTCAGAGGTGTCCCCCCAACCCGTGGTTTCATTCTGTGGGTTGATTCCTGTTGCTCCACAGTACTTATTACAGAAGACATAACCAAACGTGACAACTTCCAGGCTGAATGAAGAGGGTAAAAAATGCTTAAGTTTTATTCTGCAAGGGTTAGGAAGCAGTAAGATACCCTCTAATTTTAAAGGTCATGCTATTATGCTTGGCTGTTGCCTTGAGAAAGCTGATGTGGGGAGAGGTAACAGGGTAGCAATAATGTTTTTGTTTCCAACACCTTTCCATGGTATTTTAAAAACATAGGTGCCAGCAGAACCCAGGGATTTTGTACGGGAAACCCTTTCTTTGTATTCCTTGGTATCTAAACTATTTGGCTGGGACTTAATATCACCCAGGAATGACTGCTCTCAGCATTGTCAAGGGCTGGAAATAACCTTCACAACGCCATGATTTTCCAAATTCAGACATTAGTATTGTCATGACCATTCCACAAGGGTGGGAAAAAATGCCACCCTATTTTTCCTATTTGTCTTATAAGAATGTAGACACTTAAATTATTCTGCTGGATTTCTTGTTAATAGCTGATCACAGATTTATAACTTTGGATTAAGAATCTTATTGTCTTTTCCATGCCCTGGTGTAATCATATTTTCCTGCTTTTATGCATATGTTTCTTGACTTCCAAATAAACCTATTAACAGAGAGTCTACATATTCCACTGTGCCCTTATCACAGCTATGATACCTGTCTTTGATCATTCTTTCTTGGTGCTGTTTTCTCTTCCTCAAATTGTTCGTTTTTATCATGAATGATATTATGCTCCCCTGTCAGGGAACAAAATGTATTTTGAGTCAATTTACTAAAATAGTCACTGCTAAGTGTTATATCTGGACAAAGTTGACACCTTTGACATTTTCTAAAATGGCAAAAATAACTGTATTTAAGGCATGATTTATGGGTACTGTATGTCAAAGGAATTTCTATGCTACTACAGTTTCTGATGCAGCAGTCCCAACTCCTTCAATGAACAAATTGCTGATAGCACAGCTAATTAATGCTTTATTAGTTTTCTGTGGTCAATTATAAAAAGTTATAAAAAAGTAAAATGCAATTTAATAATAAAGAACTATGTGGTTCTTGTTTCTCAGAACTGCTTTGTTTTATGCATGTGGAAGAAACAATTTCTACACAGCTCAGTTTTATAAGACACATTCCCTCCCCCCCTCAGCACTAAGTAAGGGTAACTCCTATGATTAAAAAGTAGACTGGAGTCTTTAAATGTCTTTCTGATTGCTGGCCTCTATTAAAAACTTCTTAAAATAATAGATAGGTTTAATTCCTCAAGCCAAAGAAAAATTGTATCGTCTTAAGTATTTTCCATATTTATTATATTGATGAGATTTGGCTACCGAGAAAAAAAAGGAAGTAAAATCTCTTGTATTGCAAGTTTTAAATGTACCAGGCTAAGGTTTACTTAATTAGAACCTCCAGGCAATAAAGGAGCCCTTTTTTAAATTCTGTGAATCTTAATATGCTAAATAATGCAAAGCTTCAACTCTTCAAGCATGAGACACACATCTGGCAGCTTAACATTTAAATTACAGAAAAAAAAACCACTTCAGTAGTAATTTTCATGAAGAAAAGAATGGGAAATGTATTACAACTAAATTTAATTTCTTTTTAGATTTTTCATCCTGTCTAATTGCAGGCATTTCCCATCTCCTCTTTTATTTATTTATTTCCATACAGATTTTTTCTGTACTTTTTATTGATCTTTAATTTGAGCAGCTTCTTACTGTTACAGCCATTGAAGAATTACATTGTGTTTTTACTTAGCAAAAATTGTTCAGAGAAATCTATGAGGAATTAAAGCAATGAGCTCACTGGTATAGAAAGAAAAGAGCATTCAGAGAGCCTTACAAATAAAATATAAAAAGAGCATGTCATGATTAAATAACAGACTTGAGTTCGTTCTCCCTCCCATTTCTTAAATGTAGAATATTATTGTTTTCTTTATTCCTTTTATTGTCTCTTTTTTTTTTTTTTCTTTTTTTTTTTTTTTTTTTTTTTTTTTTTTTTTTTTTGCCAAGATAATTACTGCTTTATTCATTTGACTCCAAAAACATTGTTAAAGTATTAATCATTTCAACAAGGCTGTTTGGAAACCCATTTTTGTATACTTGGGGGAGGAAAAAAAAAATAAGAAGAAAAATTAAACAAAGAAAACCACAGGAACCATCTTTACAAAGGTATATTCATATTTTAATGTACGTTTATGGGTCCATGCATGTGTCCCGTACACGAAATATGTAGAGGCAGTTTGAACAGGTTATACTGCATGTGTGCACACACCTGCATTTTATGCTGTTTCACTGATTTCAGTAGACCTCTTCTTTCACCCAGATGATGTAAATATCTGAAATCCCTCCTTCACTATGAATGCTCAACATATAGATACCTGTACATGTGTGTATATATATATGTAGAAAGTAAGAAAGATATTCATGGGTGTGCACATAAATACACAGGCTGAAAACTGTGACATTGTATATGAATATATTGTGTCTCAATCTCTGTAACACCTAAGAGCAGATCCTTCCTGTACTGTGATTTTAGATACACTTGACTGTCTTCTACTGTGTGGAATTCAAAATAACTTAAAAGGAAAAAAATTGAAATAATTATTAAGTGTGTTTTTGGCTTATCCTCCATGTGTCATACATTAAATAGTGTAATAGAGACCTTTATTTCTGCCACACCACTGCTTACTATGATGTGGGAGTACATTTTTGTTCATTCCACGGGTCACTGCTTTTCAGGAGCTTGAGGGACATGTGACTTGTGTTTTCTAAGCAAAGTTTATTCGAGCACTTTGTGTCTCTGTACCTCATTCTTGATCCACAACTATGCCCATATAAGAAAATTAACCTTCTGTCTTCTGGAGAACACTTCCTGGGGCATTTAAAATACCCTCCCATGTCATTCTTCTTGTGTCTATTATTTCTTTATTTCTACTTTTTCCTCCATTTTGTGTCTATGAAATTGTTATTTCCAACACCACAGATCTGAAGTCTTCTCTGCATCTATCATACACTTTTGGAATGCAGGAGAGAAATAACCACCTGTTTATAACCCAGATGGAAGAGGAAAAATGATCAGCCTGAAGTCAGTCAGGATCTTGTTGGGAGAGGGACCAAAACCCAGCTGCTTCCTTTCCAGAGCTTTATCTTATGAACCAATATAAAAATAATTTGTGTTTGGGTTTTTTTTTAATTCCAGAGGATTACCAAGATTGCCACGGCAGTGCAGACAACCGCTGTGGCTCGTTTTGGCTGAAGGAAGTCCAAGGAGACAATCACAAGGTACTGGTCTTGATATGAACATCACCATCTCCCTTAAAGCTCACAGAGAAGCCATTGGAACTTCTACACATGCCATTTGAGAATGATTTGTGGGCTTGCTTGCTGTGGTTGTTGTGCTTTTTAAATCTATCCCTGTGAATTTTTTTATAGCCACAATAAGGCTTCACGTGTCCAGGCGTATTGCTGTCTCCTGTATAGGTCTGTAGGGAGCTAATCTCTCCAGCAATGAAACTTCAAAGGAGTAGTAGGAAAGACCACTGAGTAATCAAACAACAGAAGCTTGATTGAGCTGCAGGATAATATTATTTCAATAATGTGTAAGCACGAGATAGGTTTCCTATGCGTCCATAAGCTTCAAGCTCTCGTGTACTTGTGCAGAAGACCCCTACCATCAGAAACTTTTACTACATGTATTTGTAGTATCCTGGCCAAGGACATCATTAATTTGTGAACAAATATTGTGTCATTAGTGCAAATTACCATGGAATTTTATGTGCAACATGACAATGCTTTCTGGATGAGATGCTACTGAAACTTTCAGATTTAATGTAAATCCTGAGAACTAAGACATAAAGAAGACTCTGTATTCCTAAAAATTGGTTCTCCCTGCACTATATTATTAAATTAGATATTTTCCAATGATAGTTGCAATTTTTTGTCTGTAAGTATTGCTCCTCTTCTATCCTTAAATCAGCATGGCTGCAGTGAATGAAATGCAAACATGAATATTCAAATTAATCATTCTGGTAATTTGTCTCACCCTGTTCTAGATACACTCTGAAGCATGTTTAATGCTTTTAATTGCCCATAGGAAAAAAATCATCACAGTACTCAGAGTGCCCACAAACTTGTGTAGTGTAGCACAAATACTCAATGGCTGGGGATTATAATTGCAACTTTTAGCTTTAGTAGGATGTTGATCTACATTTGTGAACAAAGCCAGATTAGCCAACTGGAAATTCTCTGTCTTTTCAATATCCAAGTTTCCAAGTGATTTATTTTTTCAGGAAGGTAATGATAACTTGAAGAAAACAGACTTACATATAAATGTAGCTGCAGACTGAGGTGTGCATGCGTGCGTGTGTTTAGCCATACAACTGGAGGTAGGATGATTTAAGGACCGATGGAGTGGGTGTAATGGGCAAAGCAACCCCACCCAACCCATGGGAGTGGCAGAGTGAAATTCATTTCCTACAATCCCATAATAACACAATGCCTTTGAACAAAATGCCATGGTCTTATAGGAACCTCAGTTGTGGGTGGCTCTCAAAGCCACATTAAAGTGACCTGGTTTCAGTGAGGTGCATAAACCCATGGGTAATTCAGCACTGTCTAGTCTCTTTGGACTCAGTGAAATGACTCACAAGCTTACAGTTATTGACATATTTGAATAGATTTCTGAACTGAGCCTCTTATGAGAATCCTTCTGCACAAAAGAAATGTGAGCATGTGAAATCTCCTTCCAGATGTTGTGAGTGCCCCTCATTTTTAATGGGATGAGTGAACCCTAATGTTCAGAGAGAGCCTTGTTTTAGCAAGTTCAAGATTTAGGCATTTGGCCTGATTTAAATAATTTGAGTCTACTTGTTTCTCTGGATACCATCTTCTAAAATAATTTTGCCCAACAATCATATATAGGAAACAATAACAAACTAATGTAAAGAAAAGACTTAAGGAAGAAGGCAGAAGTACATGTAGTGGTTTATTCTCCTCAACAGTCCCTTTATTTTTTTGTAAACAGATATTTTAAATTTATGGGGTTTTTTTGTAGCAAAAGGAATCAGAAAGGTCTTTAAGTCTGATCTCAACTTTTTGGGGATGTCTCTGCCCTCCCTGCCCTCAAATTCATCTATGCTAGATTTGCAAATGGTATCTCACTGAGTGTATTCTGAGTGGTGGGCATTAGCAACAACTTAACCTTTGTTGTAATGAGTGTGCAAATCACTGCATGTATTAAGATATTGAATGGAGCAATAAAAGACAGAATGCTCACGGTCAGTGATTTCTGAGAGAAGTAAAATATATTCTGTGGTTATAATGCCATCCTCATGCAGATGACTGAGTTTCTGCTTTTTGTACCTCAGAAAAGAGCAAACACAGTCTCAGAGAAATTAACTTGTAATACTCTTTAACACCTTTGGGATTTATGTCTTAAATAATGTCTTTGCATCTGCTTTGCACAAGAATAGTTTCATGGAGATAATGTCAAGAAAGGTACCTTGCACACACTACCCATTCTGAAACCGTGACTTCTAGGGAATGAGGCTGGGCGGTCAGGTGGCTGAAATTCAAAATGTGCATGAGATCTATGTAATCCTAGATTCAGAATACAAATTTACCTTTTAGAGCAGAACGGTTTACAGAGTTAAAAAAAAAATCTTTGTAGTTTTCATAAATAACAAAGTGTAAAGTGATGTGACAGCAACAATGCATCCATCCCCTTGTCCTCTCTGGACTTGCTCACTAAAACTTAGCAAACCCTTTATAGAGTTTGGTTTTGTGCCTGGGAAGGTATTAATAGATATCTTTGTTGCAGTCACCTGCAGGTGTTTGTCCGGTAAATTACGACTTCATCGTGTCTCTTGGTAGAAGCGACGTTTGGCTCTCTGTCCAGAGGCGATAAAGCCAAACATCCAGGGAATCTGGCAGTCAATTCAGAGAGGCAATGCCAGTGCTGAATCAGACCCTGTGCATACAAAGGTGTTATTCCAGGGATGAGCACAGATCAGGATTCTCTGCTTTGTAGCTCAAAAGGTAGTCTAAATGAGCATAAACTGTTACCAGCCCTGAAAGATGCGGTACTGTCCCTCTCCTTTGTGCTGGCAACCAGGGCAGGGTGGCCTGGATCAGAATGGGTCCAGCTGAGAGCTAACCCAGTTAATAAAAGAAAAAGAAAAAAAGAGAAGCCTAACAGTATTAATTCCATTCCCAGATCAGTTCCCTCCCTATGGCTTACTAGGTACATGTCCAGATTTTTGCACTGATGAAGTGTGGTATGCAACACAGGAAAAAACTAGCACATAGAGGAAGACTGACTGCTGGTGTCACCATGAGCTTGCATCTCCTTGAGAGGGTTTGTCAAACCACAGCCTTATAGGACCATAAATCAATTCACAGAAAAATATTCTGTGTGCAGCTCCAGGCCCCAGGATTTTAGAAGGTTGTAAAGGTCCTTGGATATGTCCAGAGGAGGGGAAAATAGGGGCCTGGAAGACATATCCTGTCAGGAGTGGCTGAGGACTTGTCTAGCTTGGAGAAAAGGAGACTCAGGGGAACCTTGTTGTTCTCTACAGCTTCTTGGGGAGGGAAAGTGGAAAGGGAGGTGCTGAGCTCTTCTTGCTGGTATCCAGTGATAGGACACGTATGCACCACGGGAGGTTCAGACTGGACAGCAGGAAGCAATTTTTTATTTAGAGGGTGGCCAAAAGCCTGGAACAGGCTTCCTAGAGAGGTGGTTGATGTCCCCAGCCTGCCAGTGTTTAAGAGGCATTTGGACAATGTCCTTAACAGCATGCTTTAACTTTTGGTCAGCCCTGAATTGGAACACAGATGTTTGTTGTAGGTCCCTTCCAATTGAAATAGGCTAGTCTATTCAAAGTGTTTTGAGCCAGCTTTGCCACTCCTGTTTCCCACGTTTGTTATAGAGTGAAAACAGAGCTAGAATTCAGAGAAGCTGGCACATCTTACTTTGCTAGCTGTGTCCAGCTAATTACCTTAGTATTCTAATTTGTTTCTTCTTTTCATTTAAAGGTCAGCTGGAATAACCCACCTGGCCAATGTTGTGAAGAAAAATCAGGTCCTGAGAACAATGACAGCCAACAAGAAGAGAAAACATCTGCAGAGAGCAATTTTTATTTGGAAGACCTGGAGAAATATACCTTTTCTGTGTGGTAAGTGGTCTCAGCATCAAATAGTTTCACAATCCAAAAGTTTGCCTTGCTATACGTGTATTACGGAGGTATCTACATTTAGATGAAAGTTATTAGGCTAAAAAAAAAAAGCCAAAAAAACCCCATGGATTTTCTTTGACTTCTTAGTATTATTTATGATTGAAGTTGAATTAAAAAAATTGGGAGCACTTTTTGTCTGAGAATGTAATTTTGACATTACTGCATTGTTTTGAGAAGCTGTGTCAGGGAAATAAAGGCAAGAAGATTTCTAGCATAATCTTTTCAGCATTTTAAGAGCAATACACTACCTTTTCTGGATGTTGCTTTAAATATTATTACTGTTCTCTGTTATAAAATACACGTATGGGGAATGACTTAAAATGAATAGATAAATTAAAGTGAAATTAAAAAGGCTACATCAAAATGAAATATTTTCATTTACTTATAATTATATTTCCTGGAATTTCATCTAGGTGATTGCAAAAGTTGGACAGTTATTTGTAATTAGTAAAAAACAATGAAGACCCAATCCTTCACTAAATGAAATGATCTGATAATATTTCATATAGCACCCTATTCTGCTTTGAATATTCAAAACCCAGCTATAATGTACATTTCTGGCACCCATAATCTTCTTCAAATCAGCTCCTAGAGTTTCAGATAAAGCATCCAGAAAACAAACATCAGAATAGGGTGTATGTCTGTGCAAATTTAGTTTTAAATTACTTCCCTATCAAAACGTGAAACAGGATTATCTCACAGGCAAGCCAAGCAGCCTTCAACATCACTACTGCTGTCTATGCCCTGCTCTCACTTGCCACATTCACTTGGTGCCTTTAAAATTGGCAGGAAGTCAGGTAAAGACCTTACAGACACAGAGTGCATTTTCACTGTAGTAATCTGCATTCAGCCCTAGAGGTGATTGACCTTGAGTGCTGGAGAAGGCAGAAATCAGGTAGAAAAATAACACACACTCATATAATTAGGCTTTCATAATTCTGCTGAATTAATTATGGCTATTTTGGACAATTAAGGATTCCCCCATCCTGGCCATAATATAAGAATAGATTTTAGAGTAGCAGTGTTCATCCAAATATCCTTGCCAGCTACCACTCTTTCATTTTACCTACCTCAATTTTCAAATTAAATTAACCAAATTATCATCAATTATCTATCTCAAGGTGCTTGCTTTTTGTAGTGGTGAACTTCACTTTCTCTCTTCCGTGTCTTGTAGAGATATAGTGATACAATTAATATTTAATTGTATATTCCCCATCCCTGGAAACGTTCAAGGCCAGGTTGGATGGAGCCCTGAACCACCTGATCTGGTGGAAGCTGTCCCTGCCCATGGCAGAGGGTTTGCAACTAGATGGCTTTTAGGGTCCCTCCTAACCCAAACCATTCTGTGGTTCTGTATACCTATAAAGTCAGCAGCATTGATCCTTTATTCTTTCCAAAGTTCAGCTCGAAAGTGTTGGGAAAGGGGCCCAACTCCACCCTTATCAGCCTGGTCCCAGGCTTTGAAGACCATGGCCTTTGTGATTGCACAAGGTATCTGGAGGAGCAGAGGGGACAGGCTCTTGTCTCATGGCATGCGCCTCACCTTCTGATTTGGGGAATAAGAAAAAATTACTGCTTTTTCTTCAATTTCCTTTTCTATTTCTTTTGTCCTTTCTTAGGGAGCCCAGCTGTCCCTGAGCCCCATGCCTGCTGGGACACTGACTTTGCCAGGGCAGGCAGAGTTATATCTGAGCACAGGAATTTACAGGGCATGAACCAGATCTTCCTGGTACAAAACAAAGGAAACAAGGCATGTGTTATTTCAATATGCCATTCTATTTACTGTATCTGTCATCCTGTTGGAAATAAGGACCAGTTCTTGCTTTATTTACTTATTTGTTTTGTTCAAGTCCCATGAGGTTCGAAAAAACCAGAATTTAGAGGGAATCTCCTTGCTTTCTGCTTCACTTGTGGTCATCATATTTATCAGAAAGAAAAAAAATAAGAAAATCAAATTACTCCACTCTTGGTCAAGTGATATAGGTATTACACATAGCATGCCATATAAAGAATGTGTCCTTGATAATATATTTTTAAATATAGAGTTAATTCAGGTAATTTCCCCAGAAATCTGATACCTTGTGAGTTGTAATTCCATTTGTTACAATACCAGCATGATGTTTCAACTGTTACTCACTTCTGTCTCTCTTGTCCTTTGCTTCTCTCTTACTTTCTCCATCAAAGGACATCAACTCCTCTTTGTCTGTTTCCAGACCTTCCTCTCTACTACAATTGCTCCCTTTTAAAAAATGCAATGCAAGATAATTAGCTACTACAAAATTTTTTAATAGCACTGTAGATCTGGGGGCAGCTTAGATCTCCATAAACTTCAGAGTTTTAGATGCTCCAAGATGCAATCTGAGCAATTTCCTTGATCTTTTATTGCAGCTGGTAAATCATTTATTGGGCTAGGTTATTCTACAAAATCCTCTTAAAAAACAAAATCCCATAAAATGTATTTATCATAAAATACTGCATGACCAACAGTCTTCAAAGTTGTACATACCCTGTATTAATTAAAAGCTAGTGTTGTACCGTGACAAGTTAAAAGTATTCGCTGTCTCAGTCTCTCTCTTCCCCCCCACTCCTTGCCTCTCCCCATGATTTTTCTCTCTTCTTTTCTTTCTCTCATATTCTCTTCTCTTTTAAGGCTTGCCAGAGGGGAGATTGGTGAGTACGAACAAGATATTCTTTTGTGATCACAAATGTTTTTCTGATAATTGTGATTTTTTGTTTTGTTTTGTTTCCATTGCTATAGCATGCTTGTCTTTTTCCATTCATATTAATTTGACAGTGGTGTCTCACATCCGTAGGCCATAGTCAAACCTCCTTACAGTGGGCATTATACACATATGTAATAAAAAGATAATTTTGGCTGCAGAAGCCCACAGGCTTCAGCTTCCATCTCGCAGCCTACACGAGTGACTTTCCCACTGTGCCCACGCACAGCCCTGCTGAGAGCAGCAGGCTTTTGCTTAGGTCCAGTGAGTTGAGGCTGAGGGGGATGAGCCCAAAAGATAAGGTGAGGGCAAAGAGGTTAAGACAACAGACAAATGTGGTCACATATTGCAGGGCCATCCGTGCTGCTGAGGTGGTCAGCTGCAGTCACAGCCTGGTAGATGCTAGATGCCCACCAAGTGCTTTTCTGACCTTCCTGGAGACCCCACCCCAGGACCTTGCCTTGCACCACAGCATTGCTGAACCTCCCTTCTCTGAGATTTGTGTTCCTGGAGCTAAAAGCCTGTGTAACCTGCAGCAGCAGATCAGTATTATTCTTGACTATTGTCTGAATATTACAGGTGAGATCTGTAACCTTGAGAGAAAAGGAGGAAAGTTTGGAGGAATTTTGACCTTGCAGCCCAAAACCTACTGTCAGAAGCTCTCTATCTCTCTTCTTCTGTTCCCTGAAACTAGCAAAATTTGAGGAAAAAAATATTCTTTATGACTATTTGTCATTATAAAGCCAGATTTCCTGAGCGTGCACAAAAAAACAGATGTGAGAAATAATATCAACACTTCAATGCTTTAACATTGCTTTTTATTATAGTTCTGGAGGAGATGTGAAAAAGACCCCAGATTTCAAAGACCTCAATTTCTCTTAATACAAAGAAAAGATAATGACATATACACTTTCTGTGACTTTAGGAATCTTCAGGCTTGAGTTTAGATATAAATACTAGCAGTTCCAATTGCCAACAACTTATCATCAAACACAGCTCTCAAGGGTTAATATTACACACTAATATAAAAGTAACGATCATCCTTTGTCTCCATGCAATTAGCTTTTTAACAACGTGCCTGTAGCTCATACCCAGGCTAAATGCTGCTTTGAAATATTTTCTCCTCAACTCCAAATGTGTTAAGCTGACTCTGGCCAACTTCTATAAAACCAATTAATTGTAGGGCACTGCCTTTTGTGGGGGAGTACCCAGTGCCCCACGCAGCAGTGCCATGTCTTGCTTGTGGTGGCTCGGTTGCAGGCTGGTCAGTGCAGCACCAGTGCACGACCAGACAGCGTCTTGATGCAGGAGACAAGCTGGTGTCCCACTTCACACAGGCATCAATAAGAAATAAATCCTATCTAGAGTCACATTCTTGCATTTCTGGAATCCAGGGCATTGGGCCAGGCTTTGGTTCTCACATGCACCCGTCAGGAGCAGATGCAGCCCTTGTTCAAGAGAGGTAGCAAGCAGAGGGTGGGGACAAAATAGGCTGTTGGCAGCATGTGACAGCCTGGGTAGGGTGAACAAAGTTAAACCCCTTTACAAACCTGCCTCTGCACCTGTAGACTTCATGATTTTTATTAATTTTTTTTTTTTTCCAAATTGAGAAGGATACTGAGGGGCAGGAAGAGTTAACTGTAAAGAGTACAATATAGTAAACTTGTTTTTAATATAAAGACAATAAACTTTCCCTTTATAATACACATGTGATTTGACATTGAAATAAATGCAGATGCTTCTTTGCTCGGTGTATTCCCTGTTGTGCTTTCTAAAACACCTTCACATATGGTTTGCCTCATTCCTGTGAAACTGCTTGTTGTTTATGTCATACAAATAGAACAGATTGAATTTATACCAAGTTAGGAGGGTGATGAATCCTACGTTAGAGGAAAATCCTTGTCTGAGTTTTTTGAATTTGTTAAAAATTAGTGTTGCCTATTACAAATTTCCCTGGATTGTCCCTTGAGCTTTCCTAACGATTTCATTAAAAAAAAAAAAATTCTGTGGGTGCCTATAAATGCAGCCTTTTATTCAAATATGTAACATTTACCTAAAATCAAAGGTCAAATTTTATCAGTTTTTTTATGACTGTTCTTGTAGGATCTGTTTCATGCACTATATATAAAATATTGCCATTAAGAGTGGACATTCAACTTCCTTTATGAAAAGCAGAATAAGCCTTTATTGCTTGCTTTTAAAAGTGCTAATCTTTTAAAAATTTGTCAGTAACTTCTGATAGTCCACCTAAACCCTGCTTCATTGTTTCTAATTCCATTTTGAAATATAATTAAAGGCAGGCCAAGCTTGAACTCTTTGGAGAAATCAAGTCCCACTGTTTTCTTTGAATGCTTTCAAATCTTTCACAGGTTATTTAGTTGTGTGAGCACGAATCCCTGATTCTGGAATCTTTGTGGGACTTTTTTTTGCAGGCAAGTCTCAGCAGTACACAAGTCATGTTTTTGTTTTGGTTTGTTTTTTTTAACATATTCAGGTATAAGGTGGTGTTACATTGGTGCATGTTCTCAAGTCTTTGAGGATTGAGTTTTTACAGCAGACCAGCACATATTTCTGTGGAGTTTTTGCTTTAGTCTTGGTTTCATGGGAGATTTTTCTGTTAGAGGAAAAGTTTACATTTGGAAAATAATTCTATGGACAAATCATTTAATATGACTATGGCATCTTTCTTATGCACTCTAATTTTTCTGAAGCTGTCAGTTTCTTCTTTTATTATATAATGTAATTCTTAATTGGGAAAATTCCAATGAACTGCACATATTCAGAGATTTAATTTCTTGTCTCTTTTGTGCAATGGAAGAATTATTTCCCCGTTCTGGTGCATTGTAGTAAAATTTTTAGTGAAAACAGTGAAAATTGAATGAGAAATAAAGTGTTTGGAAACAAATTTGAAATCAACAAAAAGAATTACTTCAAAATTAATCTAAACTGGTGGGGAAAAAAAATAGGAAACAAACTTCTAAGGACTGAAAATACATGAAACGTGAGTCTTTGCTAAGAACTGTTTTCTCTGGGAGTCTTTTGCAAAGCTGTCCAATATCTATGCATACCCTTAATTTTGCCAGGATTTGATATTCTTATGGTGATGGGAAACGTACTATTGCAGTTACCTATGGACTTCAGTGCAATTATATGTTATCATTATTTTATTTATATGTTCAGGATGATGGAAAGAGTCGGGAGCCAATGCCCTTCCTCCTGCAGGTTCCAGACCTGCAGAACTCCACCAGCTGAGAGAGGGCCTCTAGCAATGGAGAAGAGAAACTAGTGATACAAAATATTAGTTGAGAGTGTCAGGAGTTGTCAGTGTCTGCTCAGTTACAATTACTGGGGAGATGTTTGTCTGTTTGGTTGGTGTTCTTTTTTTTTTCTTTTCTGCTGGCTTTAATGGTCATGAGCAGAAAGGAGTAGTGAGCTCAGTCATGGAGCAACTTCAACACAAACCCAAAGTTTTCCTAGAGATCTTGTCAAGGGAATTGTGTGGTTGCCCTCTGATTGTGAGTAATGGAGCTGAAAGAGCAGGGAAAATGCTCCCCAGTGCTGGAGCACTTCACAGGATTGTGCATTTATAATTGCCCACCAGAACGCCCTTTCTGCTCGTTTCCTCCATCTTGGAGAATTCTTGTTTGGTAAAAGTAAAAGAATATGGTTCCAATTTGGTAATAGTCAGGGGAAAACTGTGTATGAATACCATGCAGCTCTTTGAAAAAAAATTGCTAATTTATCTTCTTAAATATGGGGAATGCTGTGTTTCCAGTTACCGAGCAATGTGGACTCACAAAGTTGTTGGAGCCTATGCTATAAGTGCAGTCAAAATGCCTTCTAGAGAGCACTGCCAGCTTTTCTCTCTCACAGGCATTTCACACAATTCAGCTTTGATTCCTGCTCAGCACAAAAGCACTTTTTGACCTAGCTGAATTGCCCTTTGGTTTGTTCAGACTCATAGGAGAGTAGAAGACTTGGGAAACTGGCTGTGAAATGTCGAGTTGAGAGAGATG
The DNA here is from genome assembly GCA_013399195.1 of Dicrurus megarhynchus. Classification (NCBI taxonomy): domain Eukaryota; kingdom Metazoa; phylum Chordata; class Aves; order Passeriformes; family Dicruridae; genus Dicrurus; species Dicrurus megarhynchus. Next base: position 832,559 of record VXAD01004815.1, read on the forward strand.
TGGTTGTTGTCTGTCATTTAATAAACATTTTGTTCTCATGAGCTAGAAAAGATGACATTACTGATGACTAGTGGAGAAAAGCAAAGCTATAAGTGTGCCATACATGGTCATCTCTAATGAATAGAATGAATAAAAATAATAAGTGCATTATATAGCTAACTGTCACATCTTCAGGGCACTACAGTAAATAAGTGGGAGTTATACATGTGCATTAGTAGCAAAATGGGTACCACACTTTGGATGCTATTGAGTACAGTGTGGAGAGAAAAATATGATAGATTGCTGCTTTTTATCTGTCACTGCCGTGGCACAGAAGCATAGACCATATGTATGTAAAATGAGTTTGTTATTTCAGTAAATTCTCTAACTCTTTCTGTTGTAGCCTGTAGCAAAATGAATAAGTAGCTGAAGATCCTGGTGGGATAGTTCTGATTTTATCAGAATAAAATACCTCTGCAGAGGCATAATTATTATTAAATATACAGTGATGTGTGACAAAACAGCCAGAGAAGTTAGCAGGGTCTCTGCTTTTACAGGTTTTCAGTACAAACTGAGATGCTTCACAAAGGGTGGGAACAAGAAGCTGTGATGGTGAAGCTGAAAAGAGCAGAAAACTTCGGGCAAATGTGTGCCTTGTTTACTGTGACTCTTGTTTCTTATTTCAGAGCTGATGATAAAAGTGTGGATCACAGTCAAAATGCTCCTCCTCAATCACCTAGTGGAACCAATATTTCTTGCCTTCTATTTTGTCCTTCTTTAGGTAAAAATACAGTATCTCCCTCTCTGGCAAAGTCAAATTTGGGCACAGAGGATATGAGGAAGGTGAATAGGAGACAACAGAGAGGATCTGCCATTTGCCTGGCCTTGGATCTGAATAGTCAAACCAAACTGCCAGGTTTGGGAGTCTGATTACAAAATTCTGAACAAAATGCTATCTGTCTGCCCTGTGATTTAAGAGGAAGTCCAGCCAGTGAGGAATTTACAGTCGTCATGCTTAATTCTTATGATGGTGTGAATCACTGTCTTGAGCTTAGTTTTTAAATAGAGTAGGTGACCCTCTGGTGTGCTTTGTCTTCATAAACTTTTCAGCCTGGTATCTAGATTTATCCCAGTTTTTGGTTTAGGTATCTGCTGAGGACCAATGACTGAAAACATGACAGACGGTTTTATGGAATTAACGGTGGTGAAACTCCTGGTTCAGCTATTCTTTCTTGCAGCTGTACTGAATGTTATGTTTTTCTCACAATGTGAAGAGATGCTCTTCCTGGCTGTTAATTCTCCAGTCTAAACCACTGCAGGGGAAGAGAGTTGGGGATGGAAAAAAAAATCCCATTCCTTCATCAGTCCCATTTCTCAGAAATAGAGGGCAAGCTATTTTACAGATCTTTTAACTAACTACTAATGTAATTTGTTCTGCATTGTTTGCCCATTAATCCAAAAATTACTTTTCCCTTTGAAGCTTGCTTTATGTAGAGGAAACAATGCCACCCTTAACCATTATGTGTATAATTTTATGCAGGATAACTGTCTGTTTTTATTTGCCTTGCATCTCGGTTAAATGTAGTACAGGGGCCTTCGAGCATCTTTGGTTGCTTGGTAAGTTATAGTATTTCAAAGTTGGAATAATTTCTGTTTCAAAACATTGTATCATGATCCTCATCTTCTAAAAGACACTTGGATGTATGTTCATACCACAAGTATTCAATTTAGCCTTAGATGTGCCAGGAATTTTGAGGAACGAAAGGATTCTCTTGTCTCTTAGAATATGCGTTTCTCTCTGGCTTAAAATACATACATCAGATATAGAGTTTGATCTACAAAATGTCAGAGGGTGAAAGATATACATTCAGTCCAGTTTATCTTGCATTTCACTATCCTGCACAGTGCATCTGGAGAAACACTTCCCTATCTGTATGTGCCTTATATACATAAACACAAAAAAACACTTTCCAGTTTTCCTTGGGATAGTAATAAGAATCAGCATCTCCATGGTGGTAGTGTCTCTCTTACTCCTCAGCTTTCAGAAAAAAACCTGATATGATAAATTAAAGGTTTAAAACCCAGAATGCCTGTATTTTTTTCCTGAAGATTAACCCTAAATAAATACTGGATTTTCAGATTTGTGGTCCTGAAAGTCAATAACTGATCCTGGAAATCAAGTGGTTGTCTAGTGGCTTTAGATGGAAATATGCTTCCTTGGTATTTTTAATCAGTCTCTAAGACTGATATTATCATCATAGCAGAACTGCCCAAACAGTGGCCCAAGGAATGACTCCACCCAGCATCTCATTGCCTTCCAGCAATTCCTTTTGATTGTGTATCCCCAAAAGCTTAACGCCAGCTGTGTGGCAGTCACAGAGATGTGACTCTGTAGTGTACTGCCACCGATCTGTGGAGTCATGGGAGATTAAAAAGCCTACTCTAGTTCATTTGTAAATTGGCTATTATTTTTAGTTAGTTCCCCAGGTGAATGCATCCATGCTATGCTAATCAGTCTGAATTAATTCTAGGAGACAGTTTTCAAAGCAGCGTAGAGCAGGCTGGTGTCCCAGTGGTAGGTTCTCTCCTGTGTATTAGTGTGGAAATGTGTTACATTAAAAGCTCTGTTTATTAGACTATCCTGTTTCTCTAAAGCACTGAGTCCGTTTAACCTACTGTGCTAGTTATTTTCCTAAAGATTTCCAGACCTGCATTTTTCTAACAAAAATTAACAGTGGAGGAAAAGATGAGTGGATGGCAAATTCCACGAGATATGACTTGGACAATATGAGAAATTCTGAACTATGAAATCAAGTGGCAAGGGAAGTAATATTTTAAGCCTGGCCTGCACAAAACTGTGACCATGTGGAATCTTCCCATTTGCCTTCACTGGGCTTTGGATCAGGCCCTGGAGATACCAACAATATTTCAAGGGTTTTTGATCACTGCTAATTTTGGAAACACTGCCAGGCTTCAAGAATAGGGACTGCATTCCACATGCAGCAGGAATAGCCTTTTCCCTACTTTGAGTAATGTTACAGGAACAATAAAAAATCCTTGCTACTGGGAATGCCAGGCTCTGTGGGACTTGGACAGGACCTGACATTTATACAGTTCATCACTACTGTAGATCAAGGAACGCTAGTTTTAGCAAAGAATGCATATTCATTCTTTTTTGTTAACCTTTGCTTCAGTGCATTCATGACAAGATTGTATGGGTATGTAGCTGTGTTTTAACAGTTTTTTAATTTCAGTTGTTGCTTGAAGCACTACTCTGGAAATTAGACACTTTTAGTAGTTCAATTATTGTTGATTTATTCATCCCTCTTGTAGATACAGTGAATGTAGTTACTATAGTAAGGTTATCTAGTTCTGAATGCCAAATGCCAAGTTTCAGAGCGTACATCTTGGCAACTGCAAGACTTATTGGCTTGGAATTTGTCATGCCAGCAGTACTGCCTTGTAGCATTTATTTCACAGATTTTCATTAAATGGGGGAAGACAAGAGAGAATAGTGCTACTAGTGACATGATGCATCAAAATGTTTACTAATGTTACAGGGAAATCAGCTCAAAATAACATAACTCCAGGCTTCATTCTACCATTTTCCTAGACTTCATTGGAAGAGTAGCAACAATACACTAAAGGGAAAACATGTAATTATAATAACACGTAATAATGCTAATTGGCAAAAAGGTTTTATTTAATGTTACCCACTTGGAAAAAATCGGAAAGTGCAGAAGAGCAAAATAAACTAAAAATACTGTATAATGGTTGGAACTTTCAGTAACTTTGTTATAATTTCTCTTTCGGGGGCAATGAGTCAGCAGAAACTTGCTGAAGTTCCACCATCTTTAGAACCTGCTCTGACTATTTTGCTAGACAGCAAATGCTGCAGTAACACAGAGGGGCAGATCCTCAGCTGAGGTAAGCTGTTCCAAGTGCCATTTCCAGTGAAGTGATAACAATTTGCTTTGACTGAAGCATAAACTTTCATGCTAACCTGCTGTAACGCTTTCCATCACCGTGTAGACTGTCTGCATGTGAAATATAATGCACCTAATGGCATTTAAATTAGCTATCATTGGAGGCATCTGTCATACTGTAATCTTTCCCAGTCATTCGTAAGGTCCTCTGCCACTTAGCCTCCCCCCACATTTCAGTGGCATCTCCTCTGCTGATATTACCCTACTACCACAAATATCAACCACTCGTCTCCCCTTGCCACTACTTCTATGTGCAGCTTTAACCCATGACTTTTACTCATAGATAACTCCTCAGGATATCTGTGAAATTTTCCCTCTAATTCCATCCTCCCCAAAAAGGCAGGTACAAATCATTAACACCTAGCTCTGCTTGGACTGATGATAACCTGAATCTGCTGAGACTAACATATTTCTGTACAAAAACACAGCCCTGTACATGCTTTTCAGCTTAGGTTTGTGTTTAATCCTTCACTGTGCAGCTTCAATGCTACAGTACAATCTCTCTGAAGCATGACTTGACAATTTTATTAGTTTGTCCAGCACCTTAGATGCTTATAGAATAACAAAACAAGGAATTTGGACTCACCAGTTAGCAGCCACAGAACTTCAGCTGAAGGTCAGTGCACGGAGCTGGTTCTAATAGTTCAGACAAAATCTGCAGCAGGTGTCTGAGTACAGCTGATGCAGTCAGTGGAGTGATCCATAATCAGCTGATAAATAACATTATGTACCATAGCCATTATTCTGTTTCACTGGCTGTCATCAACTAAAGATTCTGTCTTTGTTTGGGATTAAAATGAAAAATCACAGACCATTTTCTTAATCCTTAACTCAAAGCTTCTCTCCAGAATGACAAAATCAAAGCTTTCAATTAGAAAAAGGAGTGTAAAGTTTTTTCCACTATGATTATTTCTTCCCAGAGGTTGAGGACAGTATTTTGCACTCTAAATGGAGATTTTGCACTGAAGTTTTCTTTATATTTTGTTCACCAAAATTTGAAGATTTCAGCTTTAGAAAAATGACACCATTTTCACTACCACTGCCACTGCTTTTTTCTCTGGATTTAAAAGAGCCAGTAATACTTTTTTTTAGAAAACACCAAACTTAAAAGATACAAAATTGTAATATTCTTTTGATCTGTATTTGCATTTCTCATTGTCATTGAATCCCTGACCCACTGATTTAATAACTCTCTCTTCTTTACCTGCCTAATTTGTGTGCTGTTTTTGTGTGAAATATTTTTGGTTTCATTGCTGTCCCCTTTCCCTTGTTAGTGGTTCAGTTTTTCTCAGGCAGTTGGAAAACACATGCTGTTGCAGGATACTTTCTAATCCATGTTTGCTACTAACTGAATTATACATAGGTGGCATAGCACATATTCAGTCTTTCATCCTTATCAGTTGCTTCATCATTACTTTCAATCTTCACTGAAAAATGTGACTAACATGTTGTGTGGTATAAATAGACACTGGAGTTGAGATCATTTATGCATGGTTTGAATTTTGATGAAATTTTATACTGCCCTCTGGGCTAAACACTTAACCTAAGTGATTGTCCCAATAATTTCGTTGAATCAAACCTTTTCAGATGGAAGTTTTACCTTTCATTATCTTCTAAACTGTTTACTATAAAGCTTTCCAGGAGTGTTAGGAAACAAATAAAAAAGGACAGAGTTGCTGTTTGTCAGTGATTCTGTGAATCATTATCTTGTCATTGTAAATGAAGAGAAATAGGAAAATAAAATACTGCAACTCAAAAGACTTTTTTTTAGGTGATCCCAGGTCATCCTCAATATTTTTTTTCTTTTGCACCTACAAAATTGGGAGTTATACAAAATGTGAAAGCATAAATGTAGATTGATGTATTTATAAGTATTTATATATAAATGTATTTGCTTTTGGTACTCCTCAGTGTGCTAATTTATGTGATTCTTTATTTTAATTTCTTTAGTTTCTAATTAGTATCTTAAGCTTCTAGTTGCCACAGTTTCATGATCTTCCCATATTTATTTATTTGCTATTAAAATGTCTCAGCACTATTTCTGTTATTTTTACAAATCATTCTCCAGCTCTATATTTGGGAAAATTTTTATTTCAATAACAAACATTCTCTCCATGTAGCTTTATTGGTTTGGATATTTAAAAGTCTGAAATTTATTTTTGTAAGCTGAAAGCAATCATTGAACAGTGACACTTTAAGTATTACAATAATGGAGAAAATCACCATTGACTCAGTTAAGATGTTTCTATTTCTTGCAAGAGTGAATTACAATACAGTGCTCTTGTTGTTTAACCAGAAAAAGGTCTCCTTTGGTTTTCAGCTGAGTATTTTGTAGAGATTTTCACTGTCCATAAGCATAGTGAGTTGCTGTTCAACCACTTGCTTCTTTCCCTCAGCCATTCTTAACAGTCCTAATTTGCTAATGAAATTTAGGGATTTCCCCACCCCCTAGAAAACAACAGCGCTTTAACAAAGCTGAAACATCCAGTCCAGAAGAATTAAGTGACTGAGTTCAGACAAGCTGTCGCTTGGTTGCATGCCCACTGTGACAGAGGCAGGTCCTGTGACACCCTCTGTGGTCCCTGTCTTCTGGTCCTCTTGATCAGGGTGGGACAAGAGGGGGTCTCCTACCCTCCCCATCCTCCTGGGTTTCTTTGGCAGAGAGCTGAGCACATTTGGAGTGGGTGTAGGGTGTAGGGGATGGCACTCAGGTCTGATCTCCCCCTACTCCTTGGAATCCAAGGCTCCTGAGGCAGGCCGTGTGCATGTCCATGCCCAGTGTGGTCTGACAGCCCTTGGTATATTGGTCTCTGGTATATCCAAACGAGGTGATCTGGCAAGAACGCCTCACACAGCACAGGGGCTTGTGCAAATGAACACCTGGTTACTGATTCTGATGAGAGGGACTGCTGGGGGGAAAAAAATTATATTTTTCCAGCACCAAAATTTGAACATTTTATCAAGAAAAAAATTCCCACAGAAAGGCAGTTTTCTGGCAAGCATTACTAGCCAGAAGTCTCAGCTCCCCTTCACACAGGAGTCTCTATGGAAAATTTTATAGCTAGCCCTAGTGCAGAGTCTTTCAGAGGTGTTGAGCACCCACTGTGACCATTAATTTAAATAAGCCCATAATGTGGTTTACATTTAATAAAGTTGCAGCCTCCACATGAACCAGGTTTACTGAGTGTTGCCTTCTTTCCTGCTGGGTCTGAGTCTGCTGGTCTGGATAGTGTAAGAGTCTTGGACTCAGAGCATGCCTTCACCCCATGTGTTCATTAGAAATCTTCAAGAAAAGACTACAAGAGTGTGTGTTTTTACCCAGCAGAGATGACTTTTATTCAGGGATAAGAATGCACACAAGAAAAGTGGCAAATAAATAGGTTTGTACTTGGAAGAGCCCTTTTGTTGCTTGCCTTACTACTGACATATCAGAATTGATAATTCTGATAAAAGCAATGTATTGCTTTAGTACTTACACAGTGCCAGAAAGATAGCATACTATTAATTCTAAAATCTTCAGAAGTAGTGGTAGAATAAAAAGCATCAAGTACTTATGAAGAAAATAAGCAAAATGAAAACAGATCGGATACTTTGACAGTGTGAATTAGCTTTCAAGTCTGCTGGCGTCAGCAAGGCAGTAATGTCACCTGAGAAACTAGAGTTTAGTTGCACTATTTACAAGAGGAAGTATGTGCTGTGTACAGAAAGGAAGTGTGAAAAGCAATGTATGTCTGATTTGTTCATATTTACAGTGAGAGAGCCCAAGTAGCTGTAGCTCACAGCAAGCTTTCCTTACCTTTGGCTTTCCAAATTTAAATAGACTTGCGGTGGATGCATTTGAAACCAAGCTGGTCTCATAGGCTGGCTGCTTTGTGTTTTTTTGGCTGCCAATATTGTGTCATTCCACTCTGCTCCTAATGAATCTAACCAGTTTATTGTTCAGGTCTGTGTACCAAGCCCTTGTCTACCATTGAGTCCCAGTTTATTTGCTGCTAAGGAGGAAAGGAAGATTTGTGGGAAAAATATTTCTAAAACCCACTGAAGACAGCTGACCAGGGTTTTCAGTACTTCACTGTCTACTGATTAGACAGATACACAATCACCTTTTAGCTGCTCTATTTGTGTAGTGAAAACTTAGGTTTGCCTTTCAGTGGCATACCAAGGGTGATTTGCTCAGTGTGCAGCTCTTCTCTTTCTCCTCTGTCTTTGCCAGTGATTTGCCAAGCATTTCCCTGTCCTCCCACACAGCTTCTGGCAGCCCTCTGTCCAAGCCAGAGCACAGCACAGTCTCTCAGCATAAGATCAGTCCCCAGATCCTTTGGATCACACACAATGGAAGATGCATTTTCAATTTGCACTTCTCACTATGAGTGCAATCTCAGTGCCCTGTATGATCTGTCACAACCCTTGCCAGAACAGTGCCAGAATGGGTGACACACCAGTATTTTACAGCCTGTCTCAAGCTACCCACTGAAATGAAGGAACCATATGACCCCATCGGAATCAAGAGTGTGTGGTATTACTGCTGTGGTAGAGCGGGTTTTTTTGACAAAGCACTTTACACTGGAAAACTGTGACTTTCAAAAAATGAAATTGTGGGAAAGGATAATTGAAAAAAAATTTGGAGACTCTTGAAATATTCCATCTTGATATTTTGAAAAGAACATTCGTTTGAAATTACTTTTTACCCCCCACATTTTAATGTATAAGATGGGTTAATTTTCTATTGAAAAGGTCAAAATAATTTCAAGCCACTTTAAATTATCAAAACTGGTCATTCCACTAACGAAAATATCAGTACATGAATTTCTTTGTTTTCAACATTTTCTTCCCAATTTTGGGTCAGGGTTGTCTTTTAGAAACCTTCACATGAAGGGGAAGCTACTTCTCATGCATCTCCAGTCTGCAATTAAAAACTTTTAAGAGACCTTCACGTATTAGTTAAAGTGAGGTCTCATGCAGCATGAAATAAGTAAGGTTTTCTTTGCCTGCGTTGGCAAATACCTCATGTAATTCCCACAACTCAGCAAAAAAAGAATTAGATTTTGCATGAAAGAAGAACCAATGGACAATAAGGACATTTCCCCAGCTTGTTACTGGTTTGCTTTATCATGGAAAATATTCTTGCTGTCTGTATCTCAGCATCCTTATTGTATTCTTGTTGCAATGGAAAAATGTTATAGATACAGACCTTCACGCTCGTTCTGCTTAATGTGGATGGTTTTTACGCGCCTTTTTTTGTGCTTGGAAACTCTCTGCCATTTCTGCCCATTCTCCTGTATTTTCTCTGCTTTCTTGTTTACATTTCTGTCAAAATCAATAGTGTTTGGGACAATAATAGCTATGGTATTCCCTGAATTTTTAGTGCTGGTTGGTTGGATTATTCAAAAATTATCACACAATAGAAAGATATTCAGAGAAACGTTACTGAATTTTATGTTAATTTCTCACCCAGCTTCATAGAACCTGGCTTTTCCCAGATTCTTCCTTTTGGGCCTGGGTGAAAGCTGAAGACTTCCACCATTTATTCAAGATATCTGGATCTCTGACAGCCCATGTGGCAATTCCAGATGCATCCATTTGGCTGTACAGTCTTGCTCTACAGCGCATGAGAAGGGACTCCTCTGTGCCTGAGACATGCTAAATCTATTGTGTGTGGACTAATAGCCTTCAAATGTGCAAGAAATCTGTTGCTCTCGGGCTTACTGCACACTTGCAGCTCTGTGGGACAGTACTTCCGTGGTACTTTCTTAACGATTGGATCGTGCGTGTTTATGCTCTGCAGCATGTGCAAATCTGTTCCTTATAAGAAAGCCCAAGGATATGAATACCCTAAGCAGAATGGCAAAGATTATTTATTATAGAATGAAAAATATCTTAATGATTTTTAATTAATGAATTTCTTTTTTTTTTTTACAAAATCGTAAAGATCTGATATACTGTTTTGCAGTGATTTTCATGCTGCCCAAAGAGCAACAATTTTCCAGTATGGCTCTGTATTAGGAGATTTATTGCTATGATCTGCTAAGGGGCTAATTTCTAAAAAAATCACTTAATCTATGTATGAAAAACTAGCCCCAAACAAATCACATTGAAATCAAGATTTCTTCAGTTTCTGGAATTATGGCTTAAAGAATTTGCCAATATGAAGTTCTCAGATGCTGTTTAATTTTGGGAATCCCATGGACTTTTGTCCTGGACTACAAACAGCAGATGCAATATATGACCCATATGCCTTCTCTGCGTTTCCTTTTGTTCCTAACCTCACGTAGGACAGAAACACCAAGTGATGAAATAGCAGTGACAATTATAAAGTTCCATTACATAAACTTAGATGAGCTTAATATACACGGTATAACAGTCTTGATCAAAGGATTTGCTGTCAGGCAGAGAGTTGACTAACAGGCAAATGATTGGAAACAGCTTTTTTTCCAGCCTGGATTGGGTGATAATAATGTGAAAAGAATGGAAGCTCTAAAAGGAATGCTCTTTCACTGACTATGTTGGAGCAAGCATTGCTGGGGAAGCAGAGGCAGAGAGGATCCTGGCTTGCTGAAAGGAACTCTAACCTAAGTCAAAGGAGTGTAGAAGAGTGGCAAGGATATGTAGAAAGGCTGATACATTTAGGCTTTTAAAGCTTGTGGGTTTTTAAACCACTGTATGCCCCAGGAAAGGTGCATCATTGCCAGAGAGCCATCACAAAGCTGCAGTTCTGTAGTCTGGGAGGTTAGACCTGATTTGGAGAGAGGTTAAGGCAGCTGGGCTGCATGCATCTCATTTTTCTGGAGGTCTAACACCCTTGGCCAGAAAGTATGCTGAGAGAGGCCAAGGAAAGTAATGTTAATTTTCTCTCCTAGTAACGCAGCACAAGATCACTGAGACAAAGAAAGAACGCCAGGGGTAATTTGACAATTGACACATCAAGGCTTAGAGGCTATATTAAAAGAACTATTAGACATGTCAATTAATTTTCCTTTGCCTCATTAATGAGCATCTGAGCTATGCATCTTCTGTGTGAAGCAGCAAGTAATCATTTTTCTAGGTTCCTTCATGCTACGACAAGTCACAGCCCTCTTGAGACACACATGAGACAGGGCATAATAGAGTATGATTATTGTTCCTAATTTCATGAGTGACTCTAAACTTTCAAATTGAAGGGAAATTTAATATTTATTTTTAATGTTAAATGATGTCTCTGAAAAAAAGGGAAACCTATCCAATTCAGTGTTTTTTAAAGCACCAGCTTGTTCCATACTTTTGATTCTTTAGCAGTAACTGAGTTTATCCACTAACTCCAGTCCCAGATTCCAATCAAAGCTCCAAAAGAAGAAAGGGAGAAAAAAACCCCAACAACCCATGCCCCAAAACCAAAGCCAGAGCACACTCTTTCTTTTGCTATGGGAACTATGAAGTTGCTGACAACCTTCATTAAATGCCACAGCCAACTTCTGACATGCTCAGCAGTGAGTCTCATGACCCACAAACAGAAAGCCAATCTAAATCACGGAGTGGTTGTATTTGTCTTTTGTGTCTAGAAACCCGCTGCTGGAATTTGCTGAGTGCTTCTAAAAATGTAGCAGAAGGTTCACTGTCAAAAAGCATTGTCCTTGTAAATTTTAACTTCAAACCTTGAGCACAGCAAGCAAAAACTATTTAACAAGCAGACAAAAATACCCATGCAACACAACAACTAAACCACCAAAACCTTCCGTCTCTTTTTTTGTAATGATTTGAAGTCTTTAAGCTGAAAGAATAACATCAAATACGACCTGAACCAATATGCCTTCAGGTTAAAACAGAAGCAAAATAAAAAAATAGTAAAGTGTTTTAAAAAAATATTAAGGCTACACAACTAAAACACCGCCATCATGATACTAGATTTGAAAATTAAAAATTTAATGTAAATATAAGTTTTGATGCATTGTGGATCACGTAAGTTTTAGGTTGATCCTTAAGGAAATAATGGTTATTAAAGCCACATACTAAGCATGAAAAAGAGGCTATAAAATGCAGAGAACCTGCAAGAGCATTATTGTCTGAACTGAAGAAGAGGTTTTCAGAGTAGTTTGTATCCTGTAACCACAGTGCTCTTTCTAGTTACATTTCATCAGCTAAATTCTTTTAGTATCTTTGGAAATCTCACCCTGACTGTCCCCCTGACTTCTTGAGGCTTTTGCATCTGTTTGTCGCTACCAAACTTAAGGGAATTCATAGGAAGGTGAGCAGGTTACTTAGCTGAACAGAAATAATGCTGTATAATTGCATGTGGTTATAAGGCTTTGCAATTAAATAAAAAGGTCTACATAGGAAGGAAGGAGTAACAAAGATCCTTCTACACACGTCCTGTCAAGAGCTATAGGAGGGGGAAAGAGCATCATCCCCATAGGCCTGTCACACCAAGTTTTGACAAGGGTAGGTTTTTCCAGCTGAGGAAGGTATGACTGTTTTGTAGGTGCTTCTATTTGAATGAGTTATGAATCGCATGGAATCAGAGGAGCACTGTGTACTACAAGCTAGTGAAATCTTGTCTGAATTCAGACCAGCATTGGGAAACCTTATGGGTCAAAGATAACGGGATTTTGTCCTCTAGGGTTGTGACTGTGATTGTTTCTATCGTAGATGGAAGGGTAGAAAATTAATAAGTGCTAAGGCTGATTGACAAACTGATTGCATCCCTGTTCTTCCCCCAGTAATCCAGCCTTTCAGCAGAGGAAACTAAAGCCTAAATTCAGAATCACCTCTGTGGTGACTCCTGAAGGTTATTTAAGTGTTTCTTGCCTTTACTGTTTGGATGAACCTGGCTCTTCGAAAAACTGCAATATTTCTTTCAGGTATTTGGAGTTCTTGGATGAAAAATCTAGGGGTTCCAAGAAAAAGAAGAGTCACATCTCTGCAAAAAGAGTTAAAAATAATATTTTCCATGAGTTTAAAAAAAACCAAACCTTTCAACAAAGAGTATTATTTACAAATATGCTTTCAGACAAATATACACAGGAAAAGAAAACCCAAACCAAACAAACAGAGAAGTTAATTTGCATGGTAAGTTCAATACCTGCCAACCGTTGTTTATCAGAGACAGCAAAATAACAAGTCTTTTGTTCTGCCCAAATGCATTATTCTCCTATTTTGGAAGCTTTGGTCTAATGGCTCCTGAACACTGGAGTTTATTTCTTAGCCGGGTACCTTAGGAAGGCAAGGTATATGCAGTAAGACTGTCTGTCAGTCTTCCCTAGTAACTTCTGAACCTGTTGGCCAAGGGGCTGAAGGGAAGTACCTCAGTTGGTGTCTTCACAGAGAGAAATGCTCAGTCCTGACCTACTAGAAAGTCAGTTCCCTTGTTACTGAAAATCCTTATTGTATGAGTGAAGTCTCACAACTGAGTGTCTTTTAAATGTTCGCTTTTTAGAAATTGTGGCGGGGGGGCGGGGATAAGTGGTGTGATACTGCTTTATATTTGAACTGAAGGAACAAACTTATCAACACTTGTAAAGTGTATGCCTCTCCTTTACTGTTGAGCAAAACCTTCCTCTGGCTGGGGGTGACAAGTCCAAAATATTCTAGTGCCTGTGAGTTTATTTTCATTATAAATGCTTCTCTTGGTTGTTCTTTTTCAATCTGATGAATTGATCGGAGTCATCTAGGGGCTATACGAAAACCTCTTTGAAACTGCGAAGATCCACATGGATGTTGATTAGCTATCCATTTTTACAAGTCAGTTTTTGTTCTAAAAGGAATATGTCTTAATTTTCTGCTCTCTTGTTAGATAAAGCTTTTTCTGGTGGTGCTGATGTCTTAGGCCAGAACACTATGCTATATCTCTCTCTCCTCTCTCTGTAGATGCACAAATGTAGCTGTTTTTTTTCTGGGATGTTTTTTTGTTGGCCTAGTGTCCTTTTTGTACCCCAGCATCTTTTACTCACCACTCTACTTCTTGTTATTCTCTGATACTGTTGTTTCTCATGGTGACACTGTTTTGTGTTTTGGCACAAACCGGAGTCACTTAGTCACATCTGGGATAGGAGATCTAAATGTGTCTGAGAGGAAATGCACCCAAAGGAAAACAGACTCAGGGAACATTTTTATCTAAAGCACATAGAAAACTCATATTGAGCTTATTATATTGCATTTTCAGTATTGAAAAGCAGCATTTCTAACTGGAAAAGGATGGCATCTGCCTCCTTTGAGGTTTTTTTGTTGGTTTGTTTGGTTATTTTTTTTACACTTTTAGAGATGTGTATTACTATGGTGCTGTGTGGTAATTAGCAGAAAGTTTTAGGATTTCTTAGCATCAGGCAGAAAGCTTTGCTTCTCATAGAAAATGTCCCCTTTGGGAAGGAAGTTTCAGATGAAGAGCATTTCACTGGATCAATAGATGACACCAACAGAAAAGGAAGCTGGCATTTGTCTTGCCATGTCTTACATGCAGCTATGGGCAATAGAGGAAAGTATGTTATCTAGAGATTGCCTCTGATAAGGGGTTATCCCTCAAATTCCCAGTGCAGCTAGCAATCACACATTGATTTTTGAGAGACAAGCTGTAGCAATTTTTAAATTTCTGTTTTATACTGTGGAACTAGAGGAATAAAGCCATGTCTTCACACTGAAGGAAAATTTGTGACATTTCTTTCCAAAGGCAGCCAGGCAGCCTATTATAACACTACCTGAACACCTTAAACACAGATAGTATCCATTGTGTCATACAGTATAACAAGCAGTAAGGAGAGCACTGCACAAGGAATTACACAGATTTCTTTCTTTTTCTTTCTTTCTCTATTTTTTCTTTCTCTATTTTTTCTTAAAGGTGGAAGACCTGATTTCTGTAAACAACCCCCTAAAGGTACTCCCCCACCAATAGCAGCCCACTGCAAAAATGGATAAGGTTCTCATTATGTATCCTCCATGTCTTGATCATAATTTCTATCATGGTTGACATTCTGGTCCAGTTATATCAGGTACATTCTGTGTAAGTCCTTTAGAAGACCGGGATAAAACCCTGCTGAATGCAGGATCATTTTGCCTTGGGCAGAGAGTTAGTCAAAGTGCACATAGTTCAAGGTGGATTTCTAGTCAGATTCTGCAGTACTGGGACATTCTGAAAGAAATATTTTTGAATTGAACATAGCTCAGAAGGAATTAAATTAGTTCTTTAATGCTTGGTTTTTCTCCAGAGCCATCAACACAAATTACTTTCTAAAATAGGCAGCAAATATAATAACACAGCATTAAACTGAAAAGAAAAAGTTAATACCATTATTATGTGATGCATTTTGTTTGACTAAATTGTATGGATAATTTCCACCATAATTTCTGTGGTGTTTACAAAGATCTTTTAAAAATATTTCAGTTTAACATTTCATATAACTGTGTTTTTCATAATGTAATTGAATTTAGGATATCTGTACAGTATCTCAGTTTTCTGAGATAACTAGTTAATGGTGTTTTGAATATAGTAGTGTCCTAGACTATTCTGCACATGCACATAAGTCCTTTCTTTTTTAAGGCTCTTAAAGATTTAATTAAGCTGGCCTAACAGAAGTTTACTTCTTTGAGAAAAAATGTCGTATTAAAGCAAAAATGTTTTTTTAATATGCAGTGTTATAGCATCAGTCATCTGCTCACACCTGAGATTGTTCTCTTTCATCAAACTGTGAAGAAAAGTTCTTCCAAAATTGTTAAAGCAACCTTTGGAAAATGTATGCCTCATAATTACTCTAAACATTTCAGGCAATTTTCTGTTTGTGAGAGTTCTTTTTTTAATGTATTATATTTGTGCTGTAGTTTCATGAATTGTCTTGTCTGGCCATGTTTAAATCTACAAGGATTTATTTTTAGCTGTATTCTAATTGGTGTTACCTGGGTCATGTCATACTTCATTCTCTTCATGGATTCCTATTACTGAGTCAAACACTTCTGTTCATGGACACATTGCTGCACAAAGTAATAAAAATAAAAGAAATCAAATTGATATAGAGTAAAAAAATAATTTCCAATGTCAAGATTTCGCTAAATACATGTTCCATTGTTCCCACAGACTCCATCCATTTTTTTCTGCCTAGTTCTTCCTTCTAAATTTGCTATGAAAAAGAAAAAGTGATTTTTGTCAGGTCAGTACAGAAGCTCCTGGAGATCTGACTGGAATAACACTAATGTTTTAGAAGCATTTTTATCTACAAGCTTATACCTATAAATTCACTTTTTTTTGTCTCTTATCTTTACATCCACCTATTCCTATGGTGCATAAGTATTATAAATCTGCACAAGAATTGAATGGTGCATTTGGTTTAACAATTGACATCCTAACTCCAGCACTTACCCACACATACAATTTAATTGTCGCAAGGGAAGCAATGCAAGCAGGCAGGAATTCAATTTGTGTTTCAGCCTGTTGCTGGGAACACCAGATAGAAGTCAAAGGGCTTTGACTCATGGCTTGTCTGTGTTTGTGTGAGATGAAGTTTAATCGCTATATGGCCAGACAGAAAAAGGTCTTTCTGAAATGGAGGATCATGATGTGCTGTGTGCCTTCTGCCTGCTCTGCCCACAGCAGCCACGAGTCTGTTGGTTGTCACTGAAGGAAGGTGGCTGTTTGTCTCCAGCTGTACAGACCCATGCTCCTAGCGTGATGCTGCTGCTAATTAAGTACAGGATGGAAAAGATCAAAGCTGTGCCTTTCCCTCCCTCCGCCCCCCCTTTTTTTTTTTTAAATCCCCTCCACAAGGCTGTTTCTTATTTTGAAGCTTCATCTCCCTCTGCTACAATGTTTGTTGATTATCTCACCTGTTTGCTTGGTGGAGTTTCAACTGGTACTGGATTGCCATTTTAACTTGGCAACTTCAGAGTCTTGTTTCCCAACGGCCTGCCAGCTAAATTGGTGTGTTACAGATGAATGCACAGCTCACAGATGGTGTTTGAGTGTTTAGTGGCTCTTAGAAGTAGATATGTATTTGGTCAGGAGGAAGATTGCATTTTTCCTCCAGACAGAGCAAATGTCCTTGGGGATGTTTTCTGTGTCAAGGTAGAAACTGTTCTACACATCAGGTACAGGGGACTCTCCTAGTTTAGGTGCAAGTACTACCTACAAATATATGTGTATTTCTTTTCTTCTGGATAGGGTAGAATGCTCCTATTAACATAAGCAAGAAGTTTGAAATCTTGATTCTCCTGAATGTCTATAGATGTTTAAGTCTAACATTTCCCTTTCTGTAGTTTTCCATTTGTTTTTTAACTGAGATGAGCTTGAATTGGACCCTGTAAACTTCTTCTCCTGGTCCTAAATGCTGTTTTATTGCTCATGCACAAGGTTGAGCATTCAGCATTACTTACTGGGTGAACAGCTTTACAGATAGTGCTGTGTTTTTTGAGATCTATACCTCCTCTGACATCTTGCATCCTCCCCTGTGTGGTTTGTGCCTTTTTCTCATTCATTCACTATCGTCTTATTTACTTAAAGCAGTCAGAGGGCACTAAGTAGGGGAGGAGTTACATGCTTTCTTTTGCTTCTTGACTGGCTTAGTCATGTCATGAGGATGAATAACAGAGGCTGTCTACTGCCTTTTGTTCCTTTCTAGAATGAAATAAAAACCAGAGCTGCTTAAAACTTCTGAAAGCTGCACTCGAGTTTCCTCACTTCATGTTTGTACCCATCCAGAGCTGGAAGCAACCAGACTGGAATATTTTAACAAAGTCTATTCCTGTAAGATTTCCAGACTGTTTTGCCAAGCCACTAAGCTCTTGAAAATGCAGTTAAGCATGAAATAGGCAAAGTTTTAGTTGCTTACCTAAACTGAAGCCATGATGATAATTTTGCTTTTTGTCATTTTTGCTTTGTCATTGTCAGATGCTGCTCAAAGCTGAAATGTGCAGAGCTTTGCCAGCTCTCTACAAGGAACCACACTGTCCTCCAGCACTGTTGCCACTCTGCTTAAATTTTGTGATTCTTTCTTCTTCCAATGCTTTCTTCCCCAACTGGGTAAGAAATCTCTTCTTGTGAATGTCTCAGTTAATTCCCTTAGGCAAATCTTAGTTAGCTAAAGTCAGGAGATGGGCTCCTCTGCCAGCCTAACACTGTTGGGTAAAGGGACTGCTGAGGACTGCTGCTCTTTGCCAATTTTCTGTTGTCGTAAACTCTTTTACAATGAAAGCTGACTGTCCACCATCTTCAGGCTAGTGCAGTTATATCCAGAGGAATATGAAGCTGTCAGCACTTTCTTCCCTTCCTCTTTAATGAATATTTCTTGGCCCACTGACCCAGGGTTCCCCCCTCACTCCTCCCTCCCCCAGTATGGAAGAACATAATGGTCCCTCCAAGGCTACAGCTGTGCCAGCACATAACCCCATGAGTGTGTTGTGGGAAAAGTTCAGCTGGTATGTTTGTTCTGGCTCCTGGCTATGCCTGTAATGCAAACACACCTAAGCTGTTGCTGATCCAGAGTTTACTGCTTGCTGGCCATCTCCCATGAGCTGGCATAGCCTGGACCTTGGAAGGAGGACAGCCACCATCAGCTTCCTCCTCCCCAGCTTGGTGGGGCAACATGTGACTTTACAGGTGCAGTCATATACCCGCGTCATGTTCTTTGCAATAAACAAAAACAATTGCAGTTATTGGATTACTCTTTTTCTGTGTTTTGCAAGAATGTTTAATTCCAAAAAGTCCTGCTTTTGGATTTTGGGTTTTGCATGCTTCTGGCAGTTTCTTTTTTTTCCACCACAGCTTCATCTGAAAAATAAACATGCTATGATTTCCAACATTTCTTCTGTACCATGTCTTTGGGTTTTTAGTAAGCTGTAGGTCAAATTCTCCTATGAACATTTTTATGTTAAGGAACTACCTAATGCCCTCAGATCTTATGTCACCTCTCTTACAACAGATAGCCCCTAGGTAGCCCTTGTAAGTGTTTGTGATACCTGCTTTCTTGGTTGCCTGCAAACTGAAGAATGTGAAACATAGGTGTGTCTAGAAAGAGTTACGAGAAAACAGTGTCTCCATCCTTGGCAAATGCTCTCCCTGGTTATACTCACTTTGCATACAAATAAACAAAAAAGTAATATTTTATTAGGAATCCAGTGGATAGAATAATGGACTGTAACTCAGCAGAGCTCGGTTCGCAGCTCTGCCGTTGGCTTATTGGGCAAAGTCATTTGTGTCATCACCATACAGCCTGGGATAAAGACAAGTTCTTTGTAATGCAGTACAAGCTTTGAAAAGGAAAAATATTATGCAGAGGGAATAATAATAAAATCCTTTTAATGATGATAAAATTATGTGGTTTATATATATGTTTATGTTGTGCACAATGGAATGAATCATATTCCCTTACAGCCTCATGCTTCATCAGTGGTGCTTTGAGCTGGTTTCCATTTGAAGGGTTGCATGTATTAGTGTACTAATTTTAGATGTGCATTCAGATACAGGTGTGATTTTACCCTGAAAGTGATAACATTTCATTGTAGTAACATTGGGCAGCATTTCCTGCATCTTCATTTCTGTTGATAAACCATAAAGGACTTAGCACTAAGTTTAAATACCTACTGTTTAGGGTGGTGGGGGGGAGGGGTCTTTTTTTATTTGTGAACTGCACAAACATGTTGCACTTACTCTTGGGCTGTAAGGACTGTGTATGATTCCCTGAAGGTAATTTGCATAAACTAATTCATGTCTGCATTTGCTCTTTAAATCTTCTCTGTCTGTATGGGTGACAAAGAAACATTTATTTTGCCTTATTTTATGCAATGTAAATAATAGATACATTCAGGATAGATCCTGAATACCTCAGCTGGTGTGCACCAGTGTAGCTCTGGAATAAGCAGAGTTGCATCGGCTGAGGATCTACCCCACCATCAGTTCTAAGTGCAGCCTTGCAGTCCATTATACAAATGTTCACCATAGTTTGTCAGCAGCAAAGCTGTCACCCAACAGTACACACTGCCTTCTATCAGCCATTACTTTTCTGTCATCATCATCAAGTGCAGCTTAAGAGAATCTGTGCATCGTTTCTTCCCTTCTGAACAATTTCCATAGAAATAATTGACTTGCTTTTATGGTAATTTGGTCTCTGCTATTTGTTACTGCAGCATTTCCCAAAGAAAAATGCAAAACTAATGCCCTAGAACAAAAACATTCAGCCAAATTACTTACCAGTAATCCAAGGAATCATGGATAAATCCATTGCTCAAGTGGCTTCTCATTTGGAACTTTATATAGTTTTCACCCAAGGGTTAAGGTTTGGTATTTTGTGGGTGGAGGGATTGTTTTGTTTTTGAAAGGTAATACTCATGCTCTCTGCCCTACAGCAACTTTATATAAATCTCTTCTGAAAACTGTATCTGCCAGCACTGTCACGCCTCCCCCAAGCTTTTACTACTAACACCAGCTAAAAATATTTAAAGGGGCTGTTTCCACTTGTTTGGTGCATTTCATTTCATATTTCTGCCTCTTCCTTTCTTAATTTTTCAAAAAAGTCAATGAGAGATGTCATTTAAGCCTAGTGTTTTGAAGTGGCAACCAGTAAACAGCCTTACAGCATGATTAATGGGTACTCAGGAACAATATGCTGAAACTCACAAGTAAGTTGGGGCCAAGTGAATTTGTTTTAAAGTAAGTGAAGATATTCCAGTTATGGGCTGGGACTTTCACTGAGTCACTGTGTAGGCTACATTTTCCACCAGCTTATACCACTGGCTGATGGTGCTCATGTCAAGGTATTACATAGTCACAGGGAAGTATAACCTAGCACAGAAGTGACACTCAGAATCTGGACTTCCAACAAGTTAAAAAATAAAATGTTTAATTTCCATTTAAAAGCAGGAGATAATGATCAAGGCATTTGATGAAAATCATGAAGTCTTGAAAAGGATAATTGCTGTTACAAAAATAAAAATGAATGTTGTTTGATTCTACTCAATGGACATATTTTTCTTGATTTCTTCGACTTCCAGCAAGCTTGGGTTTCTGTGGAGTTTCTGGGCTGCTATTGCTTTTTTCAGGGGAAAGGTGCAGCTGAAGAAAGACATCACAGATGTTGTTTGGCTAGTTTAAGCAGGGTCATTCAGTGGAAGGCTTTTGGGTTTGATTAGTGAGAACATTCTGAATTTCTCTACTTTCATTTATAAGTTTATTGAGCAGATGGATTCCCGTGGCGTCTCAGCAGTGATGACACAGCTCACAGGGGAAGACATCCGCTCTCTTTTTAGCTCTTGAAAGTGGAAGTAGTGTGTGGAGCAATGGAGTAATGGAAGCACATGTTGAATATTTTCATTGCTGCCTAAGCCTTAGGGCAGTTCCATAGCCACACTTTGTATGATGTGCTCACACTGTGTACAGAAGCAGCTTCCACACAATGGGGGAGAGAGCAGGAGCAAGTGCATTCATGGAGCTCCTGTGAAAGTACTGACTGCACTGCGAGGTCCTGCTGCAGTGAGCAAGAAGTTTACTCACCTTCCCAACCCAGCTTTTTGGTCACCAAGATTTTTCATTATTTCTGGTGCTCTAGGACTGCTGTGAATGAAAGAGGACTGAGTATTTTCAGTGCTCTGAGCAGTGTGCTCTCCTTCTCCACTTGTGTGTTGGGTTAGAGGAAGGATTTATGTTCTTGAAATCTTTTGCAGGTGGTCTATTGAATGTTTCACTCTGGTGTTGCTTATTTGAAGGTAGCTTCAATTAGTAAATTGAGACTAAATGACCTAGCAGTACATAACCCTTACATGAAGTGTTGAGCTAAATCCAGATTTTTTTTTGAAATATACATGGTTACTTGTGTTCTCAGCACAGAGATGAAGATTGGCAGTGATCCCTGTAGGATATGGATTTCTATATGGGTGAGGCTGGGTGGGACATTTATGTAATTCTGCTTGTTTGATGAGGGCTGAGTATTATGAGCTAAGATAGTATTATTTTTTCTTTTTCTTTTTTGCACAAACAAACAATTTGGTCTAACTAAAATACAGTGTGGTTAATCCTGCCCTTTTAACTTTTCTCAAAGAGTGAATGCTTTAAGAGTAAATTTTGATGGAAGCTATTAAGGATGACAAAAATTTCTTTATACGAAAGGAAGTGTAGTGCAATCTAGCTGCAGAGTTTAGAACATTTAGAATTCCATGGTTATTGTAGTGTAATACCACAGTCAATTATATTTCT
Organism: Dicrurus megarhynchus; assembly: GCA_013399195.1. NCBI lineage: Eukaryota > Metazoa > Chordata > Aves > Passeriformes > Dicruridae > Dicrurus > Dicrurus megarhynchus. Next base: position 854,657 of record VXAD01004815.1, read on the forward strand.
TATTTTACATTTTTCTTTGTCTGCTTCTCACACAAGCCTAGACTATGAATTCATAATGTTAATGAAATGTGTTGTGGTGTTCCTGTAGGCTGCTGTGGGAAAATAATTACAACATGAAGAAGGTCATTCATGATGTGGCCCTGTCTCTAAAGTAGGATTTTGTGACTGATTAGGACATAAGCAAAATGGACTACAATAACTTGAAAAAACCTTCAAAACCCCTGACAAATGAGCCTACAGTCACTACAAGAATCATCTTTCTCAGTCCAACAGATGTTTCTGTGAGAAGTTTTAGTGGTTTGTACTTGAGGTCTTTATTGACCCAAAACCTGTTTTTTTGCCCTGTGTCCCTGAAAACGTCTTGTCCTCTTCTTCTCCAACCATGTAACTAAAGCCTGAGACTTATTATGAGCAAAGGGGCTGGCTGACAGCATGCCATCTCCTCCATGTGTGTCCTGCTCAACACTGAGAATCAGGAGTAACATGATGCCAAGGCTGGTCTCAAAATCCAGCCCTATGGCTGGCAAGTTTGAGGGATTTGTTTTTCCCTCTTATTCAAACCTAGACTAAATGCAGAAATCTTTTAAGTTTCTTCTCTGTTGCTATTCACAGTTCTCTTTGTGACTGCCGGAGAAGAAAATGTACACAGCTACTTAAGAAATATATGTAGACAGGAAAATTCTTTAAAAGAGTACAAAATACAGTTCAAATATGTCTGTCACTTCTTCTGCAGTCATATGCTACACTTTAAAAAGCCAGCATGTTTTCTTCCACAAAAAGACCTTTATATTTCTGAACTTTCAGAAGCCTTAATCAATATAAATAACAGTTTGAGCATGATGACATCATGTTCAGTCCTAGAGCTGTGCATCTCAGCTGCTTAGTCATTTAAATCAGTGGAAATAAGCATAGCAGTTAGAAGTTTCAAAAGGTCAAAGAAGCTACTGTCTTTTCAGCTTTGAATCAGCTGAGAGACTCCAGTTTCTGGGAAACATAATGCCAAGGCTGCATCTTGGCATCTCATTTCCTTCCCCCACCTCCTTTGAAGCACTATGGTAATTAGCTTAAAGGGAAAATCACACCACACTCAGTAGCAGAATCTTTTACAGTGCAAGTTCCGTTCTCTTTCCACTTTTACTTGAAACTAAAGAGGAGTTTTAGCCCACATTGTGTATGGAAGTATTTGACTGGAGTGCTCTTACCCAAATGCCAAAAAGCTGTTCACAGGTTTTCAGTAAAATTAATACTTTTCAGTACAAACATGACAAGTTCTTTTACCATTTTCTCAGAACGAAAATAAGTGATAAAGTGTTCCTCAGAGAACAATTTGTGAGAAAAATTAAAATCAAAATGAAAGCAAAAGGCTTAAAAAAACTTAGTTTTAAATGTGATTTGTTGTCTTTATAAAAGTGACAGCATGATTTCTGGGAGGAAGCCACCTCTCACCTAGACTGCCGTGGAAAAAACATTTCTTTTCTTTTTTCAATGTCAGATGCATTGTTTAATCAAAAGTTGTGACCAGAACCTGTGCAACATTATCTGTACAGCAGGACTCTGAAGTCTTTCAGCAACTGCTGTTTCTTATATGTTTTTATGAATGACTATTTGTTTTGTTTCCATATATTTCTAGCTGCCGTTCTGCTGCTGAAGTGAAACTGTCCAGGCAGGTTGTCGAGCGTTTCCATTTCGTGGTATACACAGCCTTTTTGGAGCTGGAAGCCACACGCTGGCACTCCAGGGACTTCTGGCTGCTCGCACTGCTGGTAGTTTTGCTTTGGTTCCTGAGACTTTACCTGCATTATTTGAGTCAGTGGCTCTTCCTTCAGACCATCTCAGTTCCTGTTGCAAAGTAAGTCCTGCTATCCTTTTTTCTCTGCCAAAATATTTCACCTAATAGTTCTATTCAAAGCATGTTCTTTTCACCATGAAGAGAATTGATGACTCAGACTCATGCTGAGAGCTCTACAAGCAAGCTCTGATAGGAACCCCTGCAGAAACTAAGACAACAAGGACAGCACCCAGAGTCCAGATGATCTGATATGCAAATCTGCATATCAGGTGAAGGTGTTAGTAATATAAACTTTAAACCCAGAACATGATGTGTCCATTTGTGCATCTTCTGTCATGCCTACATCTCTCCCATCTGAGATACTCAGCAGGTTATGTATCTTCCAGAAGAATAATTTATCATTTTGGATAAAGTATTTCAAAATGCCTCAAGAGTGCACAAAACTGAAGAAGCATTTAAATCATAATTCATGTTACCAATGTGATCTATGAGTAAAATACTTAGAGGAATTTAACTTTGATATATCAGTTTTACTGTGAGTACTTCAATGAGTTGACATATTTTAACTCTGTGATACATTGACTTTAGCTCATGAATTAGACCTCTCTAGAGTGTTGCAGGAAAATCATTGCTTGTCTTTACCTGGCATGAAATAACAAAAAGATGGAGTACAAGTCCACTAGGTGATGTGTACCTGACCCTATGCATATTTCTGTGTGGTAGAGAAGGGTTTTACAGAGCAAAAAGGTTCAGTCATGCTTAGGAAAGGAAATATTTCTCCAATAGAAACTTTTTTTCTTTTATTCACCTTAAATCATCTCACAAACCTGAATCAGTCAGTATGAGCCAGTAACATGCAACTCTCTGACCTATGTCTGGTGTGGTAGTGGTATTGATTATTGCCTGAAATTTGAACAGGGTGTCTGAGCAGACTCTGGACAGTGATGGGTTTTGCTAAGGTGGTCTTCTAGATCTTAATGCAAAGCCAGTCATCTCTCACTTCTGGCCTTGCACAGCCCATATTGGCTTGGCCAGCTGGCGCTAAAACTTCTGGGAGGCCAAGCATCGAGAGTCTGTGAAAACAAAGGAAACTCAACAGAAGGAAGCAATGCATGAGAGAGTGGTGGTCATGTTCAAAGCCACTAGTCACAGCTGTCCCAGGCAGTCAGCTAGATAAAGGATAACGTTCTCAAGCCAAGATGCCCTGGATCCCAGTCTGTAGCTGTGTCTGAACAATGAGACTGAGCTGAGCACTCTCTAGTCCTACCAAATGCAGTGGTATCACTCACAAGTAGGGAAGAGAGTGAGAATCAAATCACTTCACCTTTAGTTAGGAACAGAATTTAGGCCACTTCAACTGGATTGAAATTTTTGCCTTAAATTTCAGCATCTGTGTGTAGCTCACAACGCCAAGCTGTTCTTGCCTCTTACCATGCCAGCAAACTTGCTCATGGTATAAGCTTTGCAAATCCCACCATCTCAAGGTGGCAAGAGGGGCATTTCCAATCACTTTAGGTATGCTAAAAGCTATGTCTTCCATAGCACGTTTTCTGCTTTGTGCGGTGCCCAAAGGTGCTGCTGTGCAGATGTGGGTGAGCTCCTGGGGCCTGTGCTCATGTTGGTGGATCTGGGAGATAATACCTTCCTATAGCCTTTCCTGCAGAGTCCCTAGAGCCTGGATGTGGACCCGATGAACTGAGAGTCACAGGAGATCCAAGGATGCAGAAACAAGAGGAGGAGGAGAAAGTTTTATTTTTCTGACTAGCTTCATACAGTTTTTGGTCATAGTGTTTTGACCCAGATAGGAACACTACTTTACAACGCAATGTGCATGATTCTACCTTCTTTCAATGGTTTGCTCAGGAGCACAAACGCTCTCCTTTTGCTTGTTTACAGATTCCAGCTCTTCCCTCACACTGTGGAGCTGTGCTACCAGAACTCCTTGCTGCACACCAGTGAAGAGCTGGCCATGGTCGTGGTGGGACCCCTAACCTTGAATGCTGGGTTGCTTCTCATGGTTCTGATCAGATGGGGCTGTCAGCAGCTGTTTGACTCATTCCCTTCCTTCTTGTCAAAATTTATCATAGCTATGGGACTATGGACAGTGCTAGACCCCTTGGCAGTGTTTGTAGTGGATTCATTCCTGGGGGTGAGTCACTTAAAATAACTTGGACATGAGAACTTGACGTAGAAGTTTGTTTTATTCAGTGAATCACTGAAAGATATGAAATTCCACCCCCGGCAATGGAACATGAAAGTTAAAAAGAAATTAAATAATAATGTTATACATTACCTTTTTATTAACAAAATTCCCATCTAATGGAGTCACTGTGTTTCTGCATAAAATTAAGAGCACTGTACAAGCCATATATGGAGATAAGAAAGTAAATCCACTGCTGAAGTGATTGCATCTGCTTTGAAAGGAATTATGGCAGTTTTGGATGTTAATGGGGATAGGTTAATGAGCAATCCTGGTTATTAACGTTTCAGATTTTTCTAAGCATCGAAACAGACAAAATGAAAAAAATAGAGGTTATCATGCACTTCTCTGGCAAGGTAGTTGATATAATTTACTGGCACACCTAAAAAGGCTTGTGAGATTGAAAGACAGACATCTTTAAGGAGAGAGTTTCATCATACGTAACATCAGGAGAGCAAAGTTCCCAACTCTATCTGTGCCTATGTATGGGCTGTGTAGCCCAACTGTACTTGGGTGGCTCCTGATTTTTATCACATCTGAGATAATACCCAGTCTCCCAGAGCACACATTTCAAATTTGCGTCTCACTGTGTCTGTGACACCGGTTCCTGTCAATGGTTGCAGGATGCTGAGAGTTTTTCTGGGGTTGTAATACTGCTCTTCTGTCCTTGCTGGTCTTTCAAAGTCATCTATGTTTCTGTTGCTCACTCCAGATCAAGCACTAATCCACAGGTCTTGTTGTGGATCAGGTTTTCTCAGGTCTCTTGGTTCTTCATCATCTGACCTGTGCTCTGCAGGTGATTTTTCACTTTTAACATGTTTTCTATTGCAGTAGTTTTGAAAATTAAAATTCAGCTCTTCAAGAAATTTAGTTGGAGCTCACTTGACAGGTATTTGCAATAGCTTAAGCACATGGCAACATGCTCTAGTTTTCACTTGGCCAGCCTGCATTTATTTATTTATTTATTTTAAAATTTCATTATGTAAAACATGCACAGAATTGAATTTTAATTGTAATTTGGATTAAGATTTTTTTTTTCCCCTACGACAAAAAGGTGTATTTCCTCAATAACCAGGGTAGAAATATTAAAATGTTTAAATGGATTTTTTCTCCCTGCTAATACTGGTATATTCATAAAAAGTGGAAGAGAGGATGAGATCTGCCTTATCTTTCCCACACTTGCATTGAGAAAATCGTTGCCATTGACTTCAGTGGAATTGTGCTCAGTTCTACACAGACTGGATTACTTATCAATTTCAAATAGCACTTGGTCAGGGGGAAACGTGAGATACAAGTAAAGTAACTTAGCTTTTCCTTAAAGTGTTAAAAATGTACACACCTCTCTGTACCTCATACTGAAAATTTGGCAGTCTTACCCACCAAGATTATCTTTGGTAGAAACTCATTTGTTCAAATATTACACAATATACTGTACGTATCCTTTCCAAAATGAAACTATATCTCTTACATGTGTTTTCATTATTGTATTTGTAATTTTTTTTACTCTTGGCATTCTTTCAGCAGCTATTTCAGATTTGCTTGCCAATCTACTTTAGATCGAGGCTTTTTAAAATATTGTGTTGTGGTAATATGAGTTATTTTAGTGCTAGAATGTATTTTAGTATTCTAAATAGCCTTAATACTTATGAGAGATGACAGATAGCCCTGGAGACAAAGGTTTCTGTGTTTACTAACTAATGCTTTTTATTGTTAAGGAAAGGCTAGAGAGCAGTTGTGTATTTGGGGGAGTTTCAAGTCATAGTCCAAAATGCTGTGTCAAATGTGTTATTTCAGATTTGATTTACTGTCAGCTTGTAGAAGGATGTTCCAGGGATAAGAAACATTCCTATGCACTTCAAGTTTCAGTTCTGACAGAGCTTTCCTGGGACCGCACTCACTTTGTCTGTCTGTGGCTTCCAAAATGCAGACAGCAATAACACCTCTTTGGCCAAGTGGATGCGTGTCATCATAAAAACCAGGGGACACTGCAAAAGGCTCATACAACCACCACATGTGGTGGTGTGATACATACCTGAGAGAGAAGTTGACAAATGTTATTTAAGCTATGTAAAATGAAGGCACCTTCTTTGGATCATGTCTTTGAGGACCACAGAAGGTATACAGAATGACAGAGTATCTTTGTTAGAAAAAAGGATAGAAAAGTACAGTTCTCTCACACCATTTTTGCTTTGCCAGAAAGAACCGCTTGGATAAGAGAGAAATTTATTCTTATTTGCCATTCAGACTTTTGTCTCTCTGGAGGAATGTCAGGACGTGACTGCTGTGCAGAGGATTTTCCTTGGTAGACAGTTGCTTCAGTAAGAAAGCAGCAGAAACAGCCAAATTTTTTTTTTTTTACTTTTTTTTTCCAAAAAGAGAAGATGAAACAGGGAGATAGAAAAGAACCAGAGTATTTAATTCTTTTTGTAACAAATATGGATGGATCTGAATTAGTGACTAGTCTTTATATGTCATTACCGGTCTCCTGGGACCTTCAATTTCTGCGGCAGAAACCTAGCAGCATTGCAAACGGTGAAGAGAGAACAAAAATGTGCTCAAGAATCACAGTCCTCCTGTAGCTGGACTTGCAGTTGCCATTCCTTTACTATGCACATCACTGCAAAGGTAGCCAGAAATGGGCAGAAAGTTTTGACACTTCCTAAGGGTTAATCTAGGCAAATTGCTCTGAAAGGTGCAGGTTTCTTGGAGCCTAAAGGTCACAGGCTCCCTCTCTGAATGACAGACTCTGGATGCTTTGGTCGTGCAGTTTCACATCCTTGCAAAATGTGTCACCATGATCTAATATGGATGTGGCTGTCACCATGTCACTTTTATAGGAAAAAGCAGAGAGAGGAATTTATTTTAGTTCTGAGCAGTAGAAGACCTATGATATATAGTTGAATTCTTCTAAATTGATCCAGCAGAGGGCAATAATATGTCAATACAGTAGCTAGTTCCTAAGAACTAGATATGAGGAAAAAAAAGAAAAAAAAGGAAAATAATAGATTTTTGGAAAATAAAACAAATAATTCAACACTATGCCTCCTTGGCCACTGCATTAAGGCAAATTTCATCCTTCTTCCCCTTCCACTTGCCCTGAAATACACTAAACGAGTTCACTTTGAGTATTTTCACTGTGACTTGGGTTTTGTTCAATAAGCCACCTCTATAGGGTAGATTTTAATTGTACTAGAATAAGCCAGCAAATAGTTTATTTCACATCTCATGGTAAATTTCAAATTCTGCCTAGCAGACTCCTAAGTTTCAGACTGAGTGCTCCAAAAGTTACGTTTAAATCCTTCTTATACAGAGATTAATGTTCTTTTGTTCTGTAATCTAATCAGGTGTGACATTTTCTTATGCTAATTTTTCCTCCATGACAGCGATTTGGGAACAGTGTAGAGAAACCCATTGCTGATGCTGCAAAACTCTCCTGGGTATTTCTAAGAGCAGGGGAGTCAGGAGTTCCTGGTGCCTTAATCACAGTGATGCTTTACACCATCATGTTCATGATCTCATCAACAGTATTGTACCTGTATTTTTTAAGGTATGTTTCTTAATCTTATTATTCCCTTAGGAACTTAGGCTCATGCCTCTTCTCCTGTTAGATAAAATAAGGTGACATCAGAAAAGATATATCAGTGTCACATGCCCAGAGCCCAGAACTGTAGATAATTGAGGAGGGGTTTGCTTCTGCTTAACTTTTAATGCACTGGGATTGCTGGGCACAGCAAGTCAGAGACAGAGCCACTTATTTCCTCAACAGGAGCACAATTGATATAATGATTTTTTGTAGATTCTAGAAGCCTCTACTTCTCTGGCTTCAGGCAATGATGTCTACGTAAGGGCTTAAGCTGTAAAGTGTGTGTACCTTTCCTTTAGGTACTTTGGAAGATGTTGTCTTTATTCTTACAAGAAGGGGTTTTGTGAAAAAATCTGAAAAAATTCAGAAATCTACATATGATATGAAGTGCAAAATCTCTGAGTCTGCAGTGGCTTCCAGAGCCTTAAAGCCTTTTGATGATACAGGATTTTTGACTTCTTGGGACTGAGTCATCGTGACATGATTTAATCCAAATAATTTTTCCGTGACATTAGCCCATTTTCTAAACTCAGTTCCTCATGAAATTTGACCAACTACCTTTCTTGCCATCTTTCTAGTAGACACCATTAGTGTGCAGTCATAGGGACAGGTGTGGGACACTGAAAATTAGTTATATAGATTGTCTAATACATTGAATGAAAAAATGTATTTTTTTTCTAAGTGAATCAATTATAATGCAGTAGGAATTTTGGTCTGGCTCTCGATTCACCCAGTGATGAATACTGGCAAACACCAATAAAAAGCCATATGCAAAGGCAAGATGCAGGCAGGTGTAAAAACAGAAAAGCTCAGCATACACCCTCCACCTGATCGTATCATCCTTCGGTCCCCCTTCCACAAACTCTGTTGCAGCAGGCAGAAAAAGATAAATGGCAATCTAAATTTCTGCAAAGTATTTCAGAGCTCCTACATTCCTGGGAGCTGTATACAACTCCAATGTACTGGTAGTCTAGTTAATTAGTTTTTGAGACGTTAATGCCTTCTTAATCATTGACTTAATAGTTTTGAATAGCTTCATAAGTTTTAGCTGCTGTCGTTTATTACTCAGGAAAATTAATTTAAATTAAAACATTTGTAAGGCAGGTTTTTATGAGAATATTACCAACATCTTCATTGTCTGGGGAACAGGTGCAAGATCATCAAAGGTACCTTTCCTTCTGGATCAATTTTCCCATAATGTTTTCCAATAAAGGGGTGGGGGAATAATGTTACTAGGGGAAAAAAGTTGTCTTAGCATAACACATTTTAAAAATGATTCATAGCAAAATACAAAAGCAAAGGGAAGATAACAAAATCTGTTACAGTGCATAACGTCTTTGAAGTTCTTTGCTTGATAACAAAAGAAAACATTTTGAATAATGGAGTCTGTGCAGAGTAGTTATATAATGAGCTTCTACAATCAGATCAACTTTCTCTACAATTGGATCAAGTTTCTCTTCCTTGAACGTCCATAGCCAACTCTGTGGGAAACTGGGACCTAGCTAGGACTCTTGATCAGCACACTCTCAGCCCAATAATGATAGAATTAAAACCTTTTAAAATGTTTTTAAGGAAACCATTTCTGCATGTCATAACAGTGTTTCCTGAATATTGACATAGCATCATTTGTTTTCAAGAGAAAATAGTATTACTGCCAAGGCAATAGCATCCCTTTATGTGAATATTTTTCGGATGCCATATCTCAAATATATTCAAGTGGAATGTTGCTCAGCACAGAAAATATATATTTTTAAATAAGCATTCACCACATTTTTCTCCTGTAAGGTAAACCAACACAAGTATTGAGTGATACCTTCCGTGTCTTAAGACCCCAAACCACAGGGGAGACTTTGGCTGTTGGATGGAGGAGCTGGTGACATTTGTTGGAATTACTCAGCAGTTTGCCATTAAACTGAAGTGTTTCACAGTGTGTAAAAGAAGGGATAAGAACACTGAACCCACAAGACCACCAAAGCAAGCAGGGGCTGTGTCTGTTTCTTCCACAGCTAGAAAGCTTCATGGTAGCACTGATGAACAGCCAGGAAGCTAATGAAATAACGGGCAGGGGATAAGTAGCAGTAGGCATCTATTTGTTTCTTTATAAACCAAAATACCTCAATAAATCTGGTTCCCCTTGGGTGTCTTGGGAGTCTGTAGTACAACAATCATGGAGAGATATTCTAATTACTTTTTGGAACAATGAAGAGGCACTGGTTGCAGTTCCTTCCTTTTAATTCTACTAGACATTAGAAACAGACAGGAGTTTGTTGGTGAAATGTTTTCTGCACTGTGAGAAAATGCAGACCCGTCTGAATGAAGAGTTTGGTGGAAAGCATCTGAATTTCCTGCTATTGAAACATTTTTCAGGGAAAAGCTTCAAAAAGCTACATTTTTAAGTGTTAACAGCAAAACTGGTTCTGTATTTTTAGCGGTGGTTTTCCAAAAAAGGATGAGAAAGGCGCAAGCTAAAATGTAATAAATTGTTTTAAACCACTAAATCTACCCTTTAATTTTTGGTTTGTGTAATTCTTTGAAAAGACCATTTTTTAAATCAGACTCCGGGTAGGAAATAATTTCAATGTTTTCTGTTCTTTCTGATAAGTAAATAAATGAACTTGTAGGGTATTATACTGGTTCTCATATGTCTAGAAAACATAATCTGTGTTTTTATTTTTTACTGTATTAGCAATAAAAATAACTACTCTCATGATTATAACAAGGTATGTTAAGGTATAAGAAGTGTTTTATTAGTTTTCATGACAAAGAAAAGAAATTAAAGCAGGTAACAGGAGCAGGCTGAGCACTTTTGGACAAAAGGAACAAAGCTGAAAGACAGGCTTCATGATTCTTAATTAATTCAAAGTTAATTATATTGTTTATAACCATGTGCTTAAAATCTTCATATAGAAAATGTTTATGGCAGCAAATAGTAATTTAACTGTATTAAATTTTACTTAATTTGAAATAAGAATGTTGCATTAAGTGAGCTTAAATAAAAGGCAAGGACTTTCTCTTGTTTAGCAAGACAAGTGGCAAGCCATTTAAATTGCTGACCTGGAATGTCAAACATGAACGCCATGGAATAATATTGCTTCAACATGACCAGAAGGTTGGAAAGTCCACCAGCTTGATTGCTAGTTTTTCAACCAAGCACAAGATAATTCCAAGTTATGAGTCAATTCTTGCACAAATGTATCTATTTTATTGAAAGAACATCTGATGTAGATCCAGAGATTAAGAGAAAAACTTTTTCTTTGAAGACTCTGTGGAATTTGGTAAATTACTACATAAAGGGTGCTATTTATGTATAAAATATATAGTGTGTTTTAAGATACCTTAGTATCCTACTCTGCCTTAGCACTGATTTGCATTTCACACTTTAGAGCATTTTCTATAACTTCTTGACAGCCAGTTTGTTTATATTCCCTGACTACCTACATCTTGATTAGATTATCTTCCACCTGCTCTCCCCTTTTGATAAGAGAATCCTAAAACGACATCTTGGAAACTACAGCAAATTTAGGGCTGCAGCTTCAAAAAGGAATGTTTCAAAAAAGAAGGGCAGGGCAAAAAGTACAGAGAGAACCTTTGCAGGAAAGTCTGAGATATAAATTCCTAATCTGATGTTGAGTCAGGCTGCCAGATTTTGGGATCAGAATAGCTACTCCATCACAGAAACTCTTGGATATGGTTATTGACCCTGAGGTACACATTCCTGTTTGAAGAGAGAGCTAAAGCTCCTCCTGCGATCAAGTTGAAAAATTGTCTGTTGGTGCATCTCCTTATTTCTGTTCCACACTAAATCTCAGTTGTGGGCAAAATTGTACTAAGCGGCTTACTGAGTGTGCTTCTCTGCACTTTCTGTGAACACTGTAAGGTGCAATGTAGAGCTGATGTAAATGTGAACTTCATTCTGGTTTAGCTGAACGACCTCCTGCCTCTCCCAGGTACACACGTTTTTCACCACATATGGGCCACTACAAGACCCAAGGATAAGGACCAGTCACAAGAACTGTCACTGGTGCTGCTGTGACAGTTCTGCTCTCTCTCCAGGTGAGAGTTCAGAGGGTCTAAGGCCTTATGCCTGGGCTTTGTCTCTCACCTGCCAAGGCATTTTGTTGGTTGCAGTGCCACAGCAATCCATGCACTTCACATGATTACTCAGCTAGTCTCTGGGAAGGATGAAAATGTTGAAATTGGCACCAAGAAACAGCTGAATTGGAGTAAAATATTAGCCTGGAAAAGGGTTCAAAAGGAAAGACCTCAGTTCAATATCCAAAACTGAGATTACAGATTTTCTGATCTCTGTTTACTGAACCCCTGTTTTTGGAATAAAAGTAGAATGAGAAAGAGATTAATTGAAGACGATCCATTTGAATCAAACAGCAATGTTTTGATGTTTTTAAGTTCATCTTAGGATAAAAATGTGACAACAGGCTTTTCCAAAAGCCCCACAATATTTCTTGGTTTCACCTACATCAAGAAATGCCACACAGCAAGCCTTTCTTGTGGTAGAAAATTTTACTGTGTAGTGCTTATTCAATTCCTTACCACAGAATAGAAATGTCATTGAAAAACAAAGCAAATAAATGAAATGGACTTTTCTAACATCAAGAGAAGTTTAGATTGTATAGGCTTCAGGCTTAAGGTTGAAAAAAATGATGAGTAGTTCCCTTCTATATGATGTGGTTTGCTCATTATTGAACCCCAGCACAGCAGGACTTCCATTCATGTCTAACTTTGCTACTGGAACTAGTTACCCAACCCAGTGCTATGGACAGACATTAGATATTTCTAAGAGAAGGAAGATTAAGATCTTTTTTAGGAGGTCAATATCTTTAAATAATTAAAATAGATTGCTGCTTACATTTATGTGATTTGATTCAGGTACTGTAACTTCTCCAGAGGGCTGGGGAGGGCTGTATGTCGGAGAATTTGTGGGAAAGAAGCTTCTTACTCATGGGCACAGAGCACAGTCGTGAAGGGAAAACCAAGACTTAGAAGTCTACAAAAGAATGATTTTTTTTTTTTTTTTAATGAAGAGTCCTTTCAAAGATGAACTAAATATGTCATTTCTATCCTTAGGCTACATAGCGAAGGTTGGCTGTTGGATGTATTTCGACGTATTTATGGTGAGGAAGGCACATTCTTTGTTCCACTGGACTTGGAGATTTCCAGTCAGGAGCTGAGCTACATTATGAAGAGGGCTGAACAGTGGAGAGGAATCAATGGTGAAAGACGGATGGTGAGTGGTGAACAGAGTCTCCAAAAAGAGTCTGTGGTCCAAATTAATGCCTTGTATTTCTGTGTGTTATTTAAAAGAACCTAGATATTAGAAAATTATTCTTAGGGTGCTTCACTGAATGGAGAAGTTAAGAAGAAGCATGTACAAGAGAATTTTGTGACGTTGCGTGTGCATTGGCTGAACATCCTGAGGGGTTACAATCTGCTTAGTAACCAAAGGCTTAGAGGCATCACTGATGTCAAAAATTATCTGTGCCATCTGGTGGTTCTTGACTGGGTCTTAGAGACTTATTGCTGGTTTAAATGTCAGTATCATCCCAGATAATTTCACAGCCAGCTCAGCAAAGTGAGGATTTCCATGAACAAGGAGAATTAATTCCAAGAGGGTATAGGTGAGGTTGCCCTGAGAAGGGGGTGTGCATTTGGTCAGTCAGATATGAGAGCCATGCTCTGCTCCCTGGCCCTTTCCCTCCAGGATTGCCCAGAAGAGTGGAAAGTTGGAAATCTTCAAGGGAAGGTACTCTACTTTGGTTATCAAAATAATTCCTATTTCTTTTCTGTTAAGCCCCTAGCCTCTAGTCTCATATACAGACCTTAAGCTGTGATGTATAGGAGATACATTCTGTGTTTGCCAAGGGTCCAGTGGTAGAGATGCCATCCACAGATGCGGCTTCTGGTCATGATTGCTTTCAGAGTTGAAAATAGAAGAAGTAATGTGGTCAGTAGTCTCTTAGGGACATTGTCTTCCTTCTGTGAGGGACTTATTCTTCCTTGCTTTCTAGCTTTGCATCAGTTGTTATTCCCATAGGACTATTTTACAAACCAGCTCTTGGACAATTGCTAAAGTGCTCATCAATTTGATTTATACATCTGTGAATGCCTCTGTGTACAATGCTTTGTTTGGTAACTCTCCTGCTTCAATGTAAAAAAGAACAGATTCCAGATAGGAAGGAAATTAGTCCTCTTAAGCATGTATGAGTTGTTTTGTTTTTCTTTTCTAACCCTCTGGAACAAGGGACTTAAGATTAGGGTCTGCAGGTTTTTCAAATCTCTATAGCTACCTCTGAAAGATCAGCAGTTTATATAAATATATAGCCTCAGTTGTCGCTGTTATAAACATCTGCCACAGCTGTAATTATTTTCCACTTTTTTTTTTCCCCGCGATGACAGTTTGGACCCTGAAAGGAAAAATTGAATGAAAAAGCAGATACTCAGTAAGCTTAATTTTTGTGGGAAAGTGTAGAGCACCACATGGCATTTTAGCAGAGGGGAGGGAAAAGGTTTGAAAGAGTCAACGAGCTTCCACAACCACCTGCCTCAGACATTCCCGCTTTTTATACAGATAAAACTTATTTTGTTTTTCCCAGTAAGTAAAATAGCACTTTGTTTTCTACATCAAGTCAAAACACAACCACTTACAGTTGGTTTCTATTATCTCTGTTACAAGTTAAGTAAGGTCAAAGAGAGAATACATATAGTGGACCTCATTTTACATGCCAGGACCACCAATGCCATATGGAAAAAGTGGCAGATGAGGAAACTGCAAACAACTACATATCTGTTTGAAGTACTGAATACATTTCTAATGATATTACCAGCATATCACTTCTTGAAGCAGTACAGAAAGGGCTGAATAAGGGAAAAAAAAAAGAAAAAGAAAAAAAGAAGAGGGGGAGGAAAAGAGGAGGTGTGGGGACTAAAGACAAATGGAAAAGAGTGGAAAGAAAAATTATTTCTCTGTATACAAATAGTCTGTACCTGAATGGAGAAAACATGAGTTGTCCACTGCTACAGTAAGACATACTTCAAGGGCCAGAACACTGAAAGACATGACCCATAGCTATAGACACGTCTAAGTGCTTAGTTTTGCTCCCAGTATGCAGCCTAGCATGCATGAAAGGCCACACTGAAATGTGTTTACCTAACCTTAGTGTGAGATCCTTTAAAATGGACCCGGCCTCAGCTGGATCCAGCAGCTCAGAGAGTGCAGTCAGAGTAGAGGGAAGAATCCCAATGCTGCACAGGGAGCAGCACACACTTCATTCAACAAAGCAAAGTCAAGCACAGTTTTGTCTTTACTAAAGTCCCTAAGTTTCTCGTTCTTATTCTGTTTACATCTGCATGATTTTCATGCCTTTTCCTTTACATCATGCCTAACCAAAAGCCAGGCTGTGACAGTGTTAAACATTCCTGTTCTCTGGGGGACATACTGGTGCAGACTATATGAAGTAAGAAGATATGAGCAATGTGGAAAGAGCACAGGAATTTGCACCACTGGCATCTCTAGAAATTATCTCTACCGTCTACTTCCGTGGGCACAGGATCTGCCTCACAATGGGGGAAATTTGTGAGTGGAGACTGTTGTTCAAAACTCCCAAATTACTGGTATAAAACATGAATTCTGTGAAAAAAGAACCAATCTTCAGAAATCTTCCCCATGTACTTTTTTTTTTTTTTTTTTGTATTATTTTGATGAAAAAGGGAACCATCAAAGGAAATTTTGTTAGCTCTCTGGCAAATCTAGTTTTGTAATAAAGATTTGCTCCATTCTATAAATATGTTCTCCACATGGAGCATCTCCCAGCAAGACTGGGAACTGTATTTGCAGGTCTTTTTATGCTCCTAAGCATTGCAGATACTGAAAGACCCTTTTTTCTGCCATAGATTTGCATAAGGTATTTATCTTGTCCCTTTCTTTTTGTATGTCTAATTGTACAAAGTAATCAGTATGGAAGACACATCACTAGGTCTTATTGCGTGCATTATTAATGTGTTAATTTTTAAATAAAATACGAAATTAACTGTGAACAATTTTTATAAAGGGAAGCATGAGACTGCCATATCTTACATCACTCCATATAAAAAATATATTTTAAATGGAGGTCATTCAAGTAAATAGTCAGTCAAACCTTCTGGAAAAAATAGGTCTACATTTTTGCAATATTTTCTTGCTATTAACCATGTGCTTCTCATTTTTATTCTCTGGATTAAAAATTGCCCCATAAATGGGTATTTTATAATATGCTTAATTTCCTTTTATTAAATTGATAAATGCAGCAGCAGAGGACACATTTACAATATGATGAGAATTTAAGGTTATTGCATTTTATAATTTTTATATTGTTCAGAGAAGTGATTTGTCATTTGTGGAATGACATCCATGCCATCATTTCAAAGTATTTTCAGTCTTTCTTTTGATAAGAAAAAGGTCACTTTCTGTAGACCAGGAAGACATCACTCTATTAAACTAATTTGCCTACATGCAAATTTTGTCATTTTTATCTCATTAACTATTTATCATAGAGTAAAAAAATATATATATTCATGAAGGGGCAGCTAACAGCCTGATGGAGCTGGAACTAATATTTTGCAACTCTAATGATTTTTTGCATCCTTAATTAGATAGCATAAGGTTGATATGATTAGGTCAGGATGTAGTGTTTTTCATTAAAATACATTTTAGAAGCTGTATTCATAATCTGCCCTTGCAATTAAATAATGAGCCTATGAGTTTAATATTATCGACCCAATTATTATCCCATGGAAAAGTATACCTTTAATAAATTTGTGCCGTAGGACCTTCATTAGCAACAAAACGAATTATATTTCCAGGTACACAGATTACATGGCCACAATCACATTTACGTAGTGGTTTGGAAGGCACCGTGGGGGGAGAGCCCCTGTTGCCCTGTACCTTACAGAAATGCACTTGATTATTTTGGAAGAAGCCATTTACAACGCCTTTATCGAGGAAAGCCGCAAAGAAGTAAAAATGCCACCTACAGAGGCAAGCAGAAACATTTCTAGAAGTAAACAGAAGCAGTGTTCTGTGCACCAATGCTCGGAGGAAGACTGGGCCTCCATTCCTCAACCTGTTATAAACATGGAGACAGAGCTGAATATTTGCTGATCTTTTATTAGAGACAGTCACATGTTAAATGTGTGTCAGATTCTAGAATTGGTAAAATCAGGACTGGTGGCAGACTGGAATATTTTAATCTGCTATTGTTAGCAGATCAGTGATGAGGTCAGGAACCTGGATTTTAGCCAAGCCTTTTTCTTTTCTTTCTAGAACTGATAAAAATGACAATGTCTTTCTGTCCTCAGCGAGTAATCACTTTTCCAATGTTAAGTAACAGTTTAGAGCCAAGGTATGAAGTGGGGCTTTCTTTTGTCTAAACAAATAAGAATTAAAAGGAAAAAAAAAAAAAAAAGG
>VXAD01004815.1:871705-986072 GCA_013399195.1 Dicrurus megarhynchus
AGAGGGGGGGGGGGGGAAGTATTTCTAGTAAAACAGCTGACCAGGAATGGCCTTCTGAGTGGGATCTTTTGTGACTGGATTGGTTGTTAGGTGTTATGTTCTCATCATTTTGGTCATGTCTAAAGCCTCTGAACTATTTATCAGATGGATTGCTATTAGCAGGAGTAAAAAGCAAAAAATATGGCCCTTAGAAATTTTTACTGGACTTAGCCCTCAAAGTACCACCCTGCTTGCAGTGGGACTTTTTATGTAGTAATACTAACAATGAGAAAAGTTGTGCAACTCGTAAGCTGAAACAAAATTTTTAGTATATCAAGCATAGGCCCAAAACACTGGCACATAAAGAGGTTCTCAGGAAAAAAAATGCAAGGTCTGTAGGCAAGAAGATAATGTGAAACTTACACTTGAAATAAAGCCTGATGCACTGCAAAATTATTTTAATGAGACTAGGGCTAATTTTCTAATTTTAAAATGATATTATAGCAAACCATAAAAAATTACCCGGCAGTAGATTTTTGAAAGGAAAATATATTTGTAATTATCTTGAACACACAAGATTACTTCAGGGCCTATTATCGACACAATTTTTGGTACCACTTTACACTAATTTGCATTTATTACTCTCAGGCCAACTATTAATATGTTAATAAATAAGTCATTAATACTTGTTATTTAATTGCTATCTATTTATTCCTGTTCAATAATGCATTAATTACTTGTGAATTGTTGAGGGCAAAATCCTGCCCTTGCTAGTGGAATCAGCACTGGCAGGAGAGGAAACTGATGTTGGACATGGCAGCATTACAAGGGCTGCTGGAGAGCAAGTCATTTAGCACAAGCGGGTTAACTCTTGATCTTGTCATAGAGGAAGCTTCATGATCCTCCAGTTAGTCTGTGCTGCAGCAAAGCTGCTGGACCATGGGTGGAGGCTGATGAAGGCAGGTGGTACCACACCTGAGATTGCTGCAATTTGTCTCTTATGGCCCTGGTCTTGCTCCAACACTGGAGTTTGGAGCTTGCTTGCACATACAGGACGATGGATAGAGGGAGGTGAAGGGCAAAAACTGAAGTCATCTGCATGCCAGTGCGAGACCGAGGAAAGTGTGGCACATAGTGTGTAGTGAGAAATGGAAATAGGCACATTGCTTTCTTGCTGTTGGATATTGGAAACAGAAAAAGTAGAATCCCCGACCATGCTCTAATTCAAAATCCCAGATTCATGCTGCCCAGATCCCCTTGTGTAACTTGACTGTAGTGTAGATCAAAAAAGGCTGAAGAATATACTGACAGCATAATTGGTATATTTTCTGTTTGAAGGTTTAGCACTACTCTGAGTGGGATTTCTTACCTCTTTTTGGTGAAAAAAATGGTGAGACTAGGCCAAATTTTGAACAAGAACAACAGCCTGTTTCTTTGAATCTAATAGATCTGATCATCTTAAATTTGGTCTTTTTGAAGTTGTAGGGTGAATTTTTCCCATGAACACAAACAGAAATTTTGATGTTGCCTTTCAGGAAGACAAATTGCCAAAAGACAGGTGAAAAGTGGTAGGTGTATTTCGACTTAAAATTTAAAAAAAAAAAANAAAAAAAAAAAAAAGAGGAAATGAGCTGGAAGGTATAATACCATGGTTCAGATTGTGGGAGCCTGAAGGAAAAGTCAGAAACCACAAGGTAGTAATAGGAGAAAAGAATCAAAAGTGGTTCAGAAAGTTGTGCAGAAGACACAACCATGCCAAAGAAAATAGAAAGAAACAGAGAAATGCAAGGTAAGAGAAGCTGATGGAAAAGGACAACTATACAAGATAACTACACAATCATGATTCCGTAGAATAACTCTTCTCAAATTGCTGATTTAGGTATCACTGATGTGCAAATGGAGACAGAAAATGACGTTGAGAAAGCAAAAGCATACAAAGTGTAAATTTCTTTTTTACTCATTCACTTTTGCAAACTTTTTGTGACTATGAGTTATACCTTATATATATAAGCTCTACCTCATATACATTGTATTATATCTTTAAGAAATAACAAATGGTTGACACCACTCAAGCTGCTGCTGATAAGGTTTTATAATTTTGATCTGTGGTTTCCTTTCCCTAAACTAGTTTCAGTGATCTTTTAGAAACCTAGCATTTTTCAAGTTCACAATTAGATTTCTTCTTCGTAACCTTAACCCTTATTGCAAAAATTTTTGAAGTTGCTCACTGGAACTCTCTGTACAGCGTCTCCAGCAACTGAGATTGTGTGAAGGATCTATGCTGTAAGAGTAAAATAGGAGAATAGAAAGCAGTTGCAAAGCTGACTGTGAGCATATCTAGAAAAATTAGCAGTAATATACAATTTAATTCCTTATGTGCCAGCATGAATAAATCACTGTGTTGTTCTGGGGTAATGCACAATTGTTTCAGCCAGTACAAGCAAGCTACCCTGCTAGTCCAGAACGATTTAGCTCAGCATGTTAAGGTGACATGTAATCACCTATCTGCTACAGAAATTGTAGGAGGGAAACCTTGACCCCTTGCAGTCAACAGCAAAACTTGCACTGACTTTATTAGGGCCAGAATTTCCATCTATATGTGTAAGCAAAGGAGAGGGGAGGAAATAGGGCCATGTCTCACTGAACTTCTTCGTGATCTGTGTGTATAAGGTCAGATTCTCATCTGGGATAAATTATTGAAGGCAGAGCCTGCATTTTTTTTAAAGATTAAATGGAGATTGAAAGTCAGAGATGAGCAGAGGGAAGGCTCAGCCCAGTAATGGGAAGTTACAGAGAACAGAGCAAAATGTAAGGTCAGAAAAGAGGGTAGCACTCTGTTGACGCCTAGATTTAAACCAAAATTATTTCTGTATGAAAAGACAAGGCCTTGAACTGTGTAGGGTTGAATTTCCCATATGGTTCTGAAACACTTTTCTTACTATTCTTTTAGAGTATTTAGTCCACAGGGAGTGGTGGGTGAAAAGAAATAAGGGGGGAAATGGGGATGTTTGGAAGCACCTGGAATAGCCAACTATGCTGACCATACCCAGGCATGCCATTAAACCTCACAACCGTTGATTAGTAATTCATCAGAAAGTGTGTATGTGTAAGCTGTGGAAAACAAGGTAATGCAGCCTAGGTAAAGGAAAATTTTCTTTTCCCTGTGTGGATAGGTCTAACGAGTGGAACTGCTTAAACAGATGTGCACACAAAAAGAGGCCTTTTAATAAATTATAACAATGGTAGAACAGATATAATCAACTAGTAAACTAATGGAAACAACATTAGAAATTGAGATGGTAGAGTGACACTGCACAGAATTTGCTCGATTCCATGTTGTATTCCATCTTAAAGAGAAAAAGAAAACAAAAACAAACAAAAATTTAAAAAAAGAAAGAAAAAAGAGAAAAAATTGATTAAAAATCCCACATCTATGCAAGCTTCTCCCAATCTGAAAGTTGCATGACAATAAGTTAATAGAATAACAACAGATAAAAAAAAAAGGAAACTTTGCAAACTATGTGGATGCAAGTACTATGAGCTACTTACAGCGTTTCTTTTTTTGGTTGGCATGTTCATGGTAAGTCTATAAATTGAAAACAAAATGATTTAGTCAAACTCCATGGAATTTACTTAGAGAGGTAGTAAACATTATCTTTTGTTTAGAAAACATGTATTTCATTTCCCCTTTCAATATGTATTTTGTTTCCCTTTTAAATGAGAACTGATTTATTTAAGTCTCCTTTACTATCCCCATTACATGCACAATATAGTATTTCCAGGGCAAATGGTAACAAATCATTTTAATCCTATAATCAATGAATGAATTATATAAAAGCATTAGTGCAGATGAACCAAACTAATAGTCTGCTGACATCCTTCTGGTTATACACCGGCAGAAAGGTGTTAATTTCTGTAATACTTCAACAGACATCCAAACTGTTTTGTCAGAGAGGTTGGACAGTGATGGAGGAGGAGTACACTTAACTGTAATTTTTGTAGTAATTCATGGGAAGCCTCATTGACATGTGCTAATGGCACTTGATTGCCCTCAAGATGTTTTCACAACAGAACTCTGTGAGTGCCACATCAAGGTTTGCTCAGTCAAATAGTTTTTTCTCCTTGCATCTAGATAATTTGTGACCACAGGCAAACTTTTGAAAATCCAAGGTGGTTTGCAACACTCTGTTGGGGTGAATCTGTCATCAGCCGGCTGGTACAGATCGGTGCACTAATGAAGAGCAAGCTCTTTGGGTTTTTTGTCATTTCTGTGCAAGCAATCCATTTTGTTTCTCCTCAGTGGCAGGGTATGTTATACATCTCATCCTGTATAATCTGACTTACATTATAATTTGATTCATACACAGCCTTTCCACAGAGATTAATTAGCAGCAGGCTTGAAGTTTGCAAGTGAAAATATGATAATTAGTTTTCTTGGAACGTTAACATTTCAACACTTCAGGTTCTCTCCATCTTTGTCTTCAATGAAGCTGCAGTAAACGAGCACTATTTCTCTTCTAAATCAGACTCTTGTGAGGTTTGAAATACAGACATTTTCATCAAGCTGGATAATTTCCATAGAAAATTTACTAGCTCATGAAATATTGCAGGAGTAATTCATACAGTGACTCCCTCCTCCCCTTGGTAGGTTGAAGTATGATGTGAGCAGTTCTGAAAACCCCCCAGGACAGTCACTTATTTAACAATGGTGATTCCTATTCTTCGTAACAAAAATCAGCTGACTCTTCATTTTTTGCACAAAACAGAATTAGCCAATAGGTCTCTCATATGGTTGTCAGGTAGTGCTGTACACACAATAACATTAGTGCTGTAAACAAGGTTACCCCCTGCACTCATTTGTTCTCTTGGAGTGTTTAATACAGGTAACTCATTTGGCACATACAACATCTCAAGACCTGTAACTTAGCAGTATTCTGAAAAGAATTAGCAATATATCTGAATAATGAGAACATTCAATGTTACAATAGTGAGTAAAAATGTTGTATAAAATATCAACACTCATGATTTAAAGACATAATCGCTAACATATGGGGCTTAAGGAGAAACTCATATTATGGAAAAATTATTGTGGTGTTGTCCATTATGGGTTGGTGTAGCTGTTTAAAAACTAGTTTTTGTTTTATCTGTTAATTGATATATTGTTTATATCTGATTTATCCTCCTCGGTGTTAAACAAATTTCTTTTTGTTCCAAGGATATGGTTTTAAAAGATCTCAGTCTTCTCTAATTACTAAATTCTCTAATTAAGATGTAATTAATCTTATTACAACTCTGGCATCAGACATCCTCTGAGCTTGGGCAGAGTACTGTTGATGCCCATTGACTTGGTCAGATTCAGGATAAGTGAAATTCTTAACCATGGTAGCATCTAAATTACCATATGGGTGTGAGCTTGCATACGCAAACGCATGAAGTTTGTGTATCAATTGCATATGTAACTGCAAACATGGTTTTGCAGTTATCACATCAAAAGGGCTCTTTATTTCTTCTTTTAAAGGGAACTAAATTTACTACCATTTTGTGATTGTCACATGTAAGGCTGCTGACAAAGTCTGAATTACTTTAGATGCATTAGAGAACACTTAAGCAATGTCACAAAACTGAAGCCTCAGTAGCTTGCTTTCTAGTAATGACCTTTAAATATTCTGGGAACTAATGATATTTAAATGTAAAAGTCCACACACTGACAGCAGAGACTACTGAAGACACCTGCACAGGGCAGAGGAAAATCCCTGTGCCCACTGAATGGGGCTGGTGGCATATAGAAAGCCGTGGTCTGGCTGTGTGTAACAGTTCCAGGAGACTTAATGGGAAGGCTGAGGTTTTGCCTACACAGTGAGTTTAGCAAAGATACATACTTGATCTCAAGGGCAAACAGGTCCATTCTATTTTCTGTCTTAAGCTGAGCTCAGAAGGCAAAGTAAACTGTGCCTGAGCCTACAGGTGATCTTTGTCTTACCTAAAGCCAAGTGCAAGCAGAATGAATGTAGGTCATAGGACTCAGTGAGGATACCTGTCCTTCCTGCTATAGATATGCTAAAACCTGTGGTCTCAGTGGGCTACAAACCCCAGCTCTGGCACAAGATTTGAAATAGCTACCCTTTGAAGCTTAGAAATATAGGGGAGGGATTAGACTTCCTCTGCTGAAGCCTGAAAGCACTGTCCAGAGCTTATATGCTGAAGTTTCCTGAAGGGGGTCACGATTTTCACCCTGACGTGTTTGTCAGGGCACAAATGTGCTCTCACCATGCTTCCCATCTATATAATTTTTCCTATCTTAGCAATAATCAGGGCATCTAAACCAACAGTAATTTCCTGGGTCTGTCTGAAACCTGGTGTGAGCGTCTCTGAGGCCAGCCAGTGAGACTTTGTTGTTGCACAGAGCCTTGTTTTCTCCTGATTGACAAAGGGAGAGAGGAAGACATGCCCCAGGGAGGTGAGGTTGTAAGGAATTCCTTCCAACAACAAAAAAGAGAAGGAGGCAAATTGACTGTTTTATTAGGAACATGATCTGTACTGTTTTTCATCTGGAGAGGGGATTGTTGCATGCTGATGAATACGGGTATCGTATCACAAGAGTGCTAAAATGCCCCTGAGCGAGTTTGTTCCTTCAGCTCTCCTTCAGCAGCTCCTGCTATCCCAGCCACTGACCTGTGAAATGTGGTCGCGTGCTCTGGATTTTTCCTGTATTTTGAAAGCTGTTCTTTTCATCTTGCAAAATATTAGCCTAAACAGTTAAATGGGAGTCATATTTGCAAGGCTTTGTGTATTAATATTAATGGAAAATCTGACAGGTCGGGTGGCCAAAGAGGAATAATCATGCCATTCAGGTGACATGTTAAGTACAGCAAGTTTTACGGATTTATTGTTTTGAAACTTAGTTTTGTCCAAAACAGAATAGACTTGTAAAAATCCACATTTTTTGAATAAAATACTAGCATTCTGGAGAGGAATATTGAGAAATGATCAAGTGAAAAAGTTGGTAGCTCCTAACTTTGGCATGTTCTGATGAAGATGGAGCAAAACTTTGAGCTTCACAACACCTTGATCGTAATGGGCGCTGTTCAGACAATCTACTTTCCACATGAATCCTAGGGCCTCCTCTCCTGTTGGCTTTGAATACTTCTCACTGTTCCTAACCTAAGGCTTAGGGATTGCCTCGACAGCTCTTCTGAGGTGTTTATCTCCTCCACTGACTGGGTGCAGGGACTTATTTGCACATCAGGCTACCTGATTATAGCCCTAAAGTGTATAATTTACCCAGTGACTAGGATCAACATATTGATATAAAATTTCTGTGCTATAGTCAGGCACTAGGGCTGAATTCTTATTTCCTCAAAATGAGAGAGGAAAAGGGAAACGGCAAAGCTAGGCAGCGCCTTAGGGAGCTGCGCTCCTCCTGAACCCTGCCTAGACTACAGCAGTGGGAGCAGCTCATCTGGTTTTGCAGGGCATTTGTCTGGCTAGAGTAACCATGAAAGGTTATTTAAAAATAGGAAAATTGCACCTGGTCATTTAAAACATTTCAGAAGGGGTTGTTGCTCCTGTCAGATGAACGGCCATTGAAATTGGCACACTGGCCATGACATGAGTAATTCTTCAATGAATCAGTCTTTTTGCATAGAAAATTATCCCATCAGAAACACTCTGAGTAGTGTTAGCCTGCAGGCTCGAAGCTTAAGCTCAGTCACGACATAAAAACCTCCCCAGCCTTGTTTTCTTTTGCAGCTGAGATTACCCATTTAGAACTTGTAATTTAGACTTTTCTCAGATAAACCCCCTTTTGTATTAATGAGTCTTGCCTGAGAGAGCAAGCCTGCCAACTGGATCCTTACTTCACTTGTTCACAAAGAAGGATGCTTATTTTAGCCTTACTGAACACACTTGGGCTATGCACTGCCATTTAACAAGTGGGAAATAATGTAGTAAAGGTAGAAAGCTGGTTTCTGTCTCTTTCAAAGTCAATATAGGCAGAGAAAAAAACATACCCGGTAGTGCCTTGTTAAGCTTTTTAGGATTACTCTTCTCTTTACCTTGATTGTTTCCTCTTTGCTGAAGTCTGATGGGCTTCAAATAAACTGAAGGCTTGTGAACCTGGGAACCTAAGCCCTCCTGCTGCTAGGGAAAGGTTTATAGACTAGTTCCTTTCATTATCGCTTTATAAATGGCATTGTTTGAAGCAGTGTGTACTGCAGCTTGAATAACAACTTGGAGGATGTTAGTTAATTTGCTGTTTGAGAACTCGTGTCTTTTCAAGTGGCTTTTGTGAGGTTCAGGTAATTGTTAGTATTTGAGACAGATGGGAAATATTTTATCAACAAAAGTTATCCCACCTCATGCTTACGTCTGGGCAGCATCCATTGGATGTATGCAGGCCTTCAGGGCTCCAGATAGCAGAGGGTGCCTTTGGCTCAGTAGGTAGGCGTGATGCTGACATAAACCCTGCATAATTCATTGGGCCCTTCCACAGGATGAGGGAGCCAGAACCTCCATCAGCATGCAGCAGACCTCTGTGGATCACTCCTCCCTTCAAAGAGCAGTGCCAGGATTGGAGCAATGTATTTGTATACAGCCTGGTTCAGCCTCAACGCCCTCCTCGATGAGGTGATCTTCTGTTGTTTCGTATTGTCAGCATCCCCCATTTCAGAATATCTGAGTCTGTGGTGTCCACAACACCAAATTGCTTGTTCCAGTGACAGAGAAAGAGATCTTTGGAATGGAAAAAGATCTGGGATGTCTGACTTGAAAAGTGCCTTCTCGAAAGCTCTACTCTTTCTGTCATAGCCCCATCCATTCTTGTTTTCTTCCACTCCAAATTTCACAGAATCATAGAATCAAAAATGAGGCTGATTTGGAAAGGACTCACAAGGATGATCGAGTCCAAGTCCTGAACCTGCACAGAACAGCCCCAAGAATCACACCACATGCCCAAGAGCACAAATCTTCTTCAACACTGTCAACCTTGGTGCTGTGACCACTTCCCTGGAGAGCCTGTTCTAGTGCCCAACCACCCTCTGGGGGAAGAACCTTTTTCTAATATCCAAACTAAACTTCTCTTGACAGAACTTCAGGCCATTCCTCCATGTCCTGTCATTGGTCTTCCCCTCCTCTTCCCCTCACAAGGAAGTTGCAGACTGCAATGAGGTCTCCTCTCAGTCTCCTCCAGGCTGAACAGACCAAGTGCCCTCAGCCACTTCTCATAAGGCTTCCCGTCAAGGCCCTTCATCATCTTCCTCACCCTCCTTTGGATGCTCTTTAAGAGCTTAATGTCTTTCTTGTATTGCAGTGCCCAAAAGTGTACACAGGACTCGAGGTGAGGCCACCTCAGTGCAGAGCAGAGTGGGAAAATCCTCTCACTTGACTGGCTGGCCATGCTGTGCCTGATGCTCCCCAGGACATGGTTGGCCAACCCAGGGTCTTCTTTCTCGGTATCATAGCTTCCTTGTGCTTGCCTGACCACTTCTGCCGTCTCTTGGCCCCCCACCTCTGTGACAAGTGGTGGCCAGGATAACCTTTTTGTCCTTACCTGAACAAGTTGAGTCCTGACCACTGTGGTGGTGCCAGCTCAGCATGGGTGTGCAGAGGAGGGCAATTTTAGGATTTGAGAAGCATTCTTCAAAGAAAATATATGTGCAATCCCATATCTGAAGGATGGTGAGCACCCGCTGTGGCACAGGCATACTGCTCATCAGAAAAGCACTGCAAGTTTTCACGATATCTTTAAACTGACCAGATGTCCTGCCAGTGACTGAGAGGGTGTTTTAGCCTGCATGGGGAGAGCAGAAACCTATTGCAGAGCTTCCTAGCAGGTTGAAATGGCCCCTTTTCATCACTTTTTATCACTCTTCATCTAAGGACAGAGATCCTTAGCTGTGCTGGGTCAGGGACCAAGGTGCCATGGCTCCCTGTACAGAATGCTTCATGGCTGGAGAACCCTGGACCTTGGAGGCTCTTACAAAGAAACTCAAGGCAAGCAGTGAGATGTTGTACAGACTGACTAAAAGAAAAGGAGGCCCACCTATAGTAAAGTATTCAAAACATTTTCTTGATCAGTTTTTGCAAGTAAAAGTATAAACACGTGCGTGAGCGAGAATGATATGACAATGGATTATGACTGTTTTTGAGTCTTTATCCTCAATTTCCTTTTGCTGCATTTACACTCTGAAAAGCATGCGTGTGGACCACGATTCATATCACTCATATACATCCAGCTGGAGAAGATATAAACAGCTTTGAGACATTATAAGGGCCATTTTTGCATTGATTTCAATGTCTCATTGGTGTTAATTTATTTGTAGGTGACATTAAATACTTGAAATCAACCCTTTGGGTAGTTTCCAAATGAGTACTTTGTGATGAGAACTAAAGGCAAATGGAATGGGCTTTTGGGGGGACAGGGAGGGAGGAGAAAAAACCAAAAATGGCAAATAAGAAACAAAATGCCTCAAAAGCAAATCACAACACTGGCATCTTTTTGTAAATACAAAACTCTTCTGCAGTGTTTACACTCCAGATGCTGGGGTACTGGAAAGGGTAAGCAATCAAGAGTGAGGCAATACTTCCGTCATTATTATTTACTATAAATGCCTGTTGAATTTTTACTTATTGTCCAAGCTGAATGCAAAACACCATAAAAATATGTAAGTTCAGATTTGCCAGAAAATAAACACCTTTGCTTTTGCACTGGTGGTGGTGCAAGCAGTTGTGTCTGTTGTAAGGGTCTGGGGTCTGACTCTCATTTATGCTGTTCTGGCATCTCGACAAAGCTGTAGCTTGGGCATAGTGGTGTGCCACAGCTGCGTGAAAAGGCCTGAGTAGTGTACAAAGAGACAGGGATTTATGATTTTCAAACCTGACAGTGCCCTTTTAGCTAACCGTGGAGGAACTCTGCTTGGTCTGCCATATATTGCCTCATCTCTGGCCAGTAAGGGTTACTATTGTCATTTGTTGAATGTGTGATAGGATTTAGAGATGGATTAAGCTAAATGTTTTGGCTTTAAAAGTTGGTTTTGTTTTGTTTTTCTTTAGTTTCATGGAACAAGCCTCTTTTCTGCCTGCACAAGAAAGGTTGAACAGTTTAAACAAAACCTAATGAAAATTCTTGAATGAGGCAAAGATACTGCAGTTCAAATATGTTCATTCTGTTTTCATGGTGATGTGGCATCATCATGGCTAGAGTTTGTTGTTTGCTTTTCTGATTGATGTGTATCCAGGCAGAGATTCTAACTTAAAAGCTTAGGATTCAGACTCTCGGCCCAGGCTTTTTTTGGAGAATCATTATCACTGCAATTGAGCAAGGAGATGTTTTATGGAATAAACAAACCAACAAAAATAAACAGAGAGCTCAGTGTATTTTTTCATGTTTGCAACCCCATGACATTTTGTTTTTCATATCTGTATTAAGCATGTGATGTTGCAAGTTACCATAGGTCATAGACTTTTGCTTATTTCCTGAAGGATTCTAATACTCCATTTCCATAATGGAGTAAAAGCTGTTTTAGACAGAGAACAAACAACCATTTTCATAACTTCCCTAAATTCAGAGAAATAATGATACAATCAACTAGGATATGTCTTCAATGGATTCCTAAAGCATATTTACTATCACATTAATCCTGTTCTAATGCAGTTCTTTCAACTGAGTTTTCTTCTCCAGTATGGGCTGAATTTTTCTTACTCTAGAAATTTACTGTGTCTGGGGAAGAGAGAGAAGGGACATTTCTTCATTGTAAAGATCCTGTACACACACATAATTCACTTGTGCCTGGAAGCTGGTCCCTCTGCTCCGAGCTCCTGCTGCCTTGCCATCACCCCCAGTACCTTTTCTGATCCTTTCACTGCAAGGAGAGGCCCTAGCAGGTAGGTTTTTTGCCAGACTGGCAAAGTGCTGTCACCTGTGCCTGCCACATGATTTGTCCAATCAGACATGATTCCCATATCTGTGCCTCTGTTACCTCTGGAAGGCATTTTCATCTCTCACACAGTCCAGGGAGTTGCTGCATTTAGACTGAAACAATTGCAGAAAGTATAAACCAGAACCATATCACTGCACTGTGTTATTCAAATAAGAGGTCAAATTACCCCCACTGATGTAAGCAGGGTTTCCAAGGTCTAAACGAAGACACAACTTGGCCAAAGGTCTGTTTCTAATGTGAGGTTTGAAGGCTGGTAGGTCTTGTGTCTAATATCAAACAGCTGCAAGTCAGTACCAGCTCCATTGAAAAATACTCACGCATTTCCAAAAAGCCCTCCCCAAACAAAAACATACAAGCCAACATCTCTGATTCTTGAATTATTATTTTAACTTTGCCAGCATTAAACTTAAACTATGATTTCTAATTGTTCCCTACTATTTTAGTTTGAGTTCCCTGTATGAGACTGTTAAGGTGCATTAAAGCATTCTAAAATATTTCAGTATAATGCTCATACTGCTTCTCCTCCCTCCTCCACTCCCCCCACCCCACCCCCATGAAGGCCCTTTACAAAAGTGCAAGCCCAGTTCTTGTATCGTTTGCACCCCTGTAGATCTGTGGCAGCTTCTCTTGATTTGCATTTGATAGCAGAAAGCAAACTCAGGATGTAAATTTAGTGTAGTTAGCATGAACAAGGAGAGAGCTCATTTATTAATCCTTAGTTTCATTTTGCAGTGCAGCTTTTGGTGTCCTAAGATTACACAAGAAGACACTGTTATAACTATAATCACTCAGGAACTCAACTACAGACCAATATAATAAATGAATACATTGCTCAGAAATTGTTAATGGCCAGCAAAGTATTCTTTTTCTGGATTACTGCCAAGTTTCAAAACTGCATGTGTCATCTTATCATGTACTATACATTAAGTGTTGGTCATGTAAGTCAGATCTGCCCTATGGGTATTTTAAATTGCAAACATAACTTTTTGAAACTCTATTGTAATGTTTTTTATTTGGCTTGGTTTCTAAATCAACATGGTTTGTTCATACCACTTCAATTGCTTTTTCCTTATTCTTTGCCACTTCTAAATCTTTATCTGAACAAGATACAAAGATCAAGTAATTTGTTAGGTAGCTGAGCATCTAATGCTGTCTAAACTCTCTATAAAATTTGCAGTAAATTTATGGTATGTACCTTTTCTTTTTCACATATGTAACCAGTATAGAGTTGGAACTTAAAACAGCGTAGAAGTTAGCCATGAAAGAAGCATGTTCTTTTTTTTTCCATCAGGTATTGGCAATAATAAACTTAAAACATTACAGATAATAATGATCTCAAAACATTTGAGTTTAGGCATCTTTCTTCTGCTGTACAGCTGTAGTTTTATAGTTCACCTGATACCCTCCTGCTGTATAACATAGCTCTTAGTTTGGATATAGTCTCTTGTACAAAATCTTTGACGTTTCAACCCACTGCAAGTCTTCCCTCCTGCCTGAGACCAACTGGACTGTAACAATGCCCAATGCCTATTTTGGTTTCTTTTTCCTTCCCACATAGTGGCTCACTCTCTAAGCAGTCTTGAAATATCCAAACCACCAACAGGAATGTGAGGACGTGCAGTTGCATGGTGCACCAGAACCTAATTGAGTTGCTTCTCCCTTGGATGCTATCTGTTCAGGAACTTTTGAGAACGTTTTAGGAAGAAATTCTTTACTGTGAGGGTGGTGAGGCGCTGGCACAGGTTGCCCAGAGAAGTTGTGGAGGCCCCATCCCTGGAAGTGCTCAGGGCCAGTTGGATGGGGCTTTGAGAAATCTGGTATAGTGGAAGATGTCCCTGTCCACGGCAGGGGGGGTTGGAACTAGGTAACCTTTAAAGTCCCTTCCAACCCAAACCATTCTGTGATTCTGTGATTCTATGGTTTTCCTTTTGTCATCTTCCTGAGTACAAAAAGCAGAAAATACTGATGTGCAGATGAAAAACTTGAAGGGAAATAGATAAAATTTTCTCTGAGAGTTACAGGTGGATAAATGGATCAGTAAAGAGTCGTATATTACATGCATAATATATCCGTGAGGTACAAACAACCCGTGAGGAAAACACAAGTCTTGAAAATGGAACTGCAACATCTCAAGGCAGAGAAGATGAAAGCAGTTCTTCCAGCCATTCTATTTCAATGAATTACTGTATATATAAATCCATTAACGCTGGAAGTTGGAGAGGCCATTTGTTTCACAAATACTAGTATTATCTCAGGAAATAGAAATGGGATTGTGAAATTGGTTGTTAAACATCACACTTTAGGGTTTAAGATACCTCAGGTTCCAAGGGAACACAAACGAACTAATTCTGGGAGTCAAATTAGCATTCTGTTGAAATGGCTTTTGCCAGACAGGACGCTATAGCACCTGGCTGCTTTAAGCTACATCCAGAAGAACAAACCTTATTGTCACCAGTCCGTATCAAATTCAAAATTTCTTTGCAGCACAGGTAAAATGGGATGCTGCTACCACAGGAACAGGGTGGTTTCGGCTGCTGCATCACAGTTATGATGGAGACTCCCAAGCTACCTCTGGTCTTGCTGTCTCTAGAGGAGCAGCTGAGTACAGGGATCTTCCCTGGCTGCAATAGCAGGCATCAGTCTGGCTGCTGGGCCACTGCTGCAGGCAAAAGAGATGGAGAAGAAAAACTCATGTCCCAGGCATCTGCCTGCTTTAGTTATGCCTGGAGCTGGTCCTGCTTCAAGAAAGCAAATAGTCTGGGCAAACAGAAGAGTGCTTTAATGAGTGATTGCATACTTACATAGCCTGATCTTTAATTTGTAATCTTAACTGGAAATGCAAGTTATAGTTGGCTGAAAACTGCTTAAATAAGAGGAGAGTCAAGTAAGACTGCTGATCCTCTTGCAATGATGAGAAATGAGTCCTTAATATGAAAAAAAAAAAAATTTTAAATACCCTGTCCCAGATTAACTCCCAGAAAAGGTCTCAAAATACTTTTCATTACTTTTTCTCAAAATATATTTTAACTTGAGAAAAAGATGGAGCATCCCCATTTTCTATGTGCTCAGCCTTTTGGAAGTATTTCTCTAAACGCAAACCATCAAAATGTGCTTGAAGTAAGAGATATGCTGAGTGCTTTCTGATTTACTTTGAATGGGGTTCAGCCATAACCATGCAAGATCCCCATCCCACATATTGAGAAAGGGAACCAGCAAAGAGCTGAGAAATGGTGTTCTGATTGGAAACTCACACTTCTACATGTACCAAAAGAACTCATGTGAACAGTTAAATCAATCTAAAGCAATTTCAGTACACAGAAACCAGCTCTTGGTGCTTTCAATCCTTGAGAAGTATCAGCCAAGTTTTGTTAACTCTGCCAACTTCAGAAGGTGTTACACTACTCTTGGGCGCACTTGCCCCTTTTCTTCTTGAATAATACAGTAATTTGATTGGTGTTTTTCTATGCTTAGCATTCTGTGGATTGATACGTTTTTCTATGACAATGGGGAAATGTCTGGTTGCAGTTAAATAACATAAAATGTATGGGCATGATACATTCCTGTGCTGCTGTCCCTTAGTAGCTCGATCTAAGTAGCTACACCAGCACAAAAGCACCAGAGATGCAGTGAATCAAGCACACATGCAAAACAGAGAATGTATTTTTAATGATATATCAAATTACTTCAGCATATTATCTAAACTATGATACAGTGTATGTTTTCCACTGGAATTTAAGATTTATATAATGTGATACAAATCCTACTGTAAGAGGCATAAAATTTACTTAGAACAAATGGTGAAAAGACATTAGATCTCTATTTTTAGAGATCTATTGTTAATTTTACTAATAATTTTCTCAAAATTTGCCCTTTTGAAAGTAAACGTGTCAGTTATAGGTGCTATTTTTTGTGTTCCATGTAGTATAAGCTCAGTTAGCTTTACTCAGACCACAGTAATTTTCAATGTTCACCTTTTTTTATATCTTCACTACGTAAGAAAAATCTAGTATAAAATAGGAACATCTCTCATTAGTTCTGTGAGTGGATAAGAAACCTGTCCTATGTTAAGCTATCAAAATTGAAGCAAAATCATTAGGGAGTAAACAGTCATCTTCCTGCTCAGTATCCACTGTCTGATGTAATGAACTGACATTCTGCTTACATTCCTTACGTGATTTGTGGAAGGAGTTGCTATCCAAGCAGAGCAAAAACTAGATACTTGTATAAAACTTCGGTAAAATTTAGACTTCCAGTTTTGTTTCTTTTGCCAACCCAACAGCCTGAAGTTTTGTCTCCTTGATATTGCAATTGTCTGCCCAGATTGAGCTTCCTTTTAATATATTAATTGAGACTGAGTTAATTTATTTGGGTTTCTTTTCAACAGTTTACCATTCGTAACTTGTGATATACCTCTTGGGGTAATATATGAGCGAACTTTAAGGTGCTTTCACATAGGAAAGAGCTATTACCTCCCCCAGTTGTGGACTGAGGGCTCAAGTTATGCCCCCCCCATCTGTGCCTTTCTGGGGGCTCTCTTCCCTTGTCCCACATGTAGGCACTGCTTGGCACTGCTCCCAGGGGATTTCACCTGGCCTACAGCCTCACTGCTGTAAGCGCCTCAATGATCCCCAGGAGACAACAGCGCGCAGCCCTTCTCTGCAACTGGGAGAAGTGGCATTGTCCTCCTACCAGAAAACGTGGTCACCAAGATAGAAGTTGTGGGGAAAAAATGGGGGAGTGACTGTTTCTGAAACTTATTAAGATGCTGTGTTCAGGCAACATACATTTTATTACAACTAGATCTTACTATGAGTAATATTTCCTAATTAACCACAGGGATTCATGAGCTTTGCAGACTGAAAGACTGAGCATAGGAAATGTCCCAGGTCTGTTTTTAATCAAATTTATGTCCTTATGAATTGCTTGCTATTGCAAAAAGTTTCAGGAGTAGCTAGTCTGAGGAATTACCCAGGGGGTGTAAAGATACTTCCAGTTACATACTTGAAACATCTCTGGAGCCATACATGTGTTAGTTAGAAAAGAATTATCTCTACAGAACTAGAGCACACTTCTGAGTGGGCATGGGAATGGTGGATGATCTCATTACCTCTATCCTCCCTAGATCTATTCTAAAGCTTTTCAAGCTCATTGGGGACTGTCCTTCCAGTCCATGTAGACCCCGGTCGGTCATGAATCTGGAAACTGAACTTTTGCACACAGATGAGGACGGACTTGCAATAATGGAAACCTTCATCTCTTGAAAAAGGTTGGGTTTTTTTAGGTATTCCCTAATGGAAAATACTTTTTCAGACTGATTTTGACAGTGCAGACACACACACCCCCCAGCGAAGGGCAGGGGGCCTGTCAGCATATGCTGTGTGTTAAAAATGTGGCAGCAATAGCTATGTAGTTAAGTACAGAGGGAACCTGTGTGCTCATACAGATGACAGTATCAAGGAGGGAAGAAGAAGAAGAAATTGGAGCACAGCTACCAAATTTACCCTGGGTCACATCACAGCACTATACAGGACAAAAAAAGGCAGTCTTTAGCAAAGCTAATGCACAAGAAGGTGTGACTGGAGTACACATTTTAGCATCTTTCTTTTTCATGGCAAATTTGTGTAAAGAAACTTGTTACAGCTAGGAGATGTCTAATGTTTTTCTGGCTTGTGGCTATTCTCCAGCCAGGAATATACTGTTTGTGAAAATTAGGGAGTGGCTACTTCAGATAAAATTATAGTTATAAAAAACTTGAAAAAATTTGTGCTGGATTTTTCCTTCTCAAAACTAAACCAAAACAAGAAAAAAAAACCAACCTAGAAAAAACATTTTTTTTCTAGCTTACTTCTATCTGGGCGTGAACTAGCGATCCAAGTGCACTGTTGTGATCCTGTTGTGGAGTCACTGATGGCACCAGAGGTCAAAGTGTCTATGTTTATGTGGCTGTGCCAGTGCACCAGTGTTGTGAGGAGGTCTGTGTAGTGGGCACCT
The DNA here is from genome assembly GCA_013399195.1 of Dicrurus megarhynchus. Classification (NCBI taxonomy): domain Eukaryota; kingdom Metazoa; phylum Chordata; class Aves; order Passeriformes; family Dicruridae; genus Dicrurus; species Dicrurus megarhynchus. Next base: position 889,612 of record VXAD01004815.1, read on the forward strand.
GCTGAGCCAAAGATTTGAGATGAATAGCACCCATATTGATTTGCCTATAATGGAGTGGAAAAGAAAAATGTCCAGGTTTTGTTGCAGGTATTTTCATGGGGTATTAAATTGGTGGATTAGTTGCAAACAGCAGTACTGATAAAGTCTCCTGTCCATCTTGATGGTTGGGCCTTTCTATTAAAATGACACATAAATAACCTATTATGTCCCCCACCCATGGAAATTCAAATGCACCTGTCAACTTGATAAAGCACTTGCCTGGAGGGAAGCATTGTTTACATTTTCACTCCATTCTTCAGAAAAAGTGAGATTCTAATTATTTTTCCCACTGTAAATTAATGCTGACTATGATGGTTAGCATATCTCTGTATTGTTATATCTATGCAAAAGTTAAATAATAGAACTGATCCATCATGTATTATGCAATGTGCATTTTTATGACAGGCTTCCCTCTGATCTTATTATGCCTTTCTTCACAAATACTTACTTTTTTTTTTTTTTTTGCTAGCAGCTGGGGGAATCTTTGTTGACTGCTGGTTCAGAAGTTGAAATCTGTCCTGTGTGAAAAGAAAAATGCAATTTACATGTTTATCGGATGCTGAACTCTGCTATCTTCCGAGAAGGAAAAATAAGGATATAAGGGTATACTCCATTAATAATAAGCTTCATTATAATAGACAATTGGTCACAGTAGACTAAACCATTTTTCTACAAACCAAGCACATCAAATTCAGTAATACACAACAATTGTTTCTGGATATCTCAGACAGTAACTTCTAATTCAGGAAAAGTAAACTAGTTAAGATAAAATAAAATGCAAACAGAATCTTTCTTGCATGCATAAAATCACGCCACACCTTTGCACAAAGCTTTAAGCTGTACCATAAACCATTTTTTAGGGTTCCTAACAGTCATTTTTGCTTTGTTTGTAAATTATTTTCTTTTTACATTTCATGGTTCCTGCTTGAACTGAAGACAAAACTCTGAAATACCACAAAGGGGCCGTTTTTGCAATAGTGTGCAATTTACAAGTGGAAAATATTATTGTGAGAAGAATTCTTGCTATCTGGTTTCCTAACTGAAGCAGGGAAGAAGGCATTGCTGAGAGGGTCTTGGTACACTCAGAGAGCCCTGGGAGAAGCCTGATCTTGCAAGTCACTTTTGCAAGTTTTGCAGACCCAACTGGTTTGCATACCCTGTTGAAGGCTCATGCAAACTGCCCTGAACCTTTGACTCTTTGTCTCTACTTGCTACAGTGGATTTACATTCCTAGATTTCTAGAGAAGCATCAGTGCCAGGTATGGTTAAACTGTTTGCAAGAGCCAAAAATAAAACCCTGGCACAGGAAAAAGAAGGAGTAAACTGACAACAAGGAAATATGTTAGCAATTGAGGCACTTTTGGTTTGGTTTCTGATGAGCTTGCAATTGGGTTGCTGGCCCTATGGAGGCAGAAAAAACATCCTTGGGGTGAAGATGGCAGAGGGGATGAGATGAGAATGGAGATCATGGAGAATGGAGCCTTGATCACAAAGGAATACCCAAACCTCTGCCATTCCCATTTTCTTTCTTCCCTTCTTTTCTATAATGAAACCAGCATTTGCTTTAACACCACGGCTTACACAAATGTCAGGCCCTTCCACTACTCTCCACCCTGCCAGGGAGGTGTTTGTGAAAGCTTTTTCTTTCAGTTCTTCGTCCATGGCCTATTTCTGCAGTGATGTCTGCAAGAAAGCATCTGATATCTGGTGATTATTTGGAAAATCAGATGAGATAATTTAAGGACAGTTAAAGCAAATACCCACATAAATGTCCTCTGACCTCAACACGGGCTGTTTACTCCTTGTTCTTCAGGCAGCCCATTTCTACCTGTCTCTACAGCTACAGGAGCAATGGGGCTGCAGTGTGAGTGAGAGATTCTAGATACTTTCTGTGGTAAATGTTTGCTATTAATCAACATCTGTGCTGGAGTAGTCAGTATACTTATTAGGGTTACTGAAAGATCAGAGCAAAACTACAGTGTTTCTAAAAGAGGACAACCACCCTTCACAGATGTTCACATATGTTTTGCTAAAAGTGTTTAAATTCGCTTTTCTCTTCCACCTTCATTTTCCTAACCCCCTTCCATCTGCTTGAAAAGAAACAAGGGGTCTAAGCAGGCAAACTAGGAAAATTTTGATTCTTAGTAAAACCTTACAGCAGTTTTGCTACTGTTTGAATAAAAAAAAGAAAAACAGAAATTAAAATTTAGACTTGGTCAGACACCCAACAAAAGACACCTTCCACAAGAGCACCATTCACACAATGCTCAACCCCACTAGCACAAGGACACACTATTCCACTGCCTCCACAGAAGGAAACTTTCTGAAGCTGAAGAAGATGCAACTAGGAGCCACTAGTCCAATGTATTTTAGTTTTAAGTTGTCAGCTGATTTACTGTCCATGTAATGATCCAGGTTTAAAAATGTTATTTATCTGCCAGGAACAGATCTGTCCATCTGATGTAAGTCACAGGTGAATAAAAGTCTGTCTAATTCCCAGACATACATCTTGAATGCACATGGTCTTGAACAAATTGAATGAAATCTGTGAACACAGACTTGTTTCTTTTAACTATCTTTTCTCTGCATTTAATCAGTTCCAAACAGTAAAAATAGAATGTTCACTGCCAAACAATTAATTGACAAACTTAGCTCCTTTGTTTTCCATTTACATAATATTTTTGAACTGCATTGTTACTTACAGATCTGTCCGGGTTATTTTCACAAATTTTTCACAGAATGTCTTCTGTGGGCAAATTTTATCCCATAAGATGAACTTCTCCATGGATCTATTTACCATTTGTTGTTTCTGGTGTATTTTTGGTCACCAAAGTCATATAGTATTATTTCTGCTTTCTGACTGCATTACATTTGTAAACACATGAGTAATGAATCACAAATGTTGATGAGCAGATAATGAACAGCAGACCCTCTTATTTACACAGATATGCCCTTGTATGCATTGAAATCTTGACTTCCATAGGGAAAATAACCTTTCCTAAACACTTTTGTATATAAAATCCTGTCTGTCTGAAGTTACTGAAGATGCTTTCTTAAGTAACTGATTCCAGCATCCCTTATAAAATTTGGGAAATGAGGCGTGGAGAGAGATTTCTCTTGCCCATCTGAACCAAACCCACTCTGGGCTTAGAATATAGCAGGATTCTCTGGAATAGGAAGGGAATGTATTTTATCTCCTTTCCTTAGGGCAAATCAATGGACAAAGACACTGCTATGCACAAGGAAATGCAAAAGAGCTGTGGCCTTTAATTTTAACTCACTAAGGTTTTTGCTGCATTGAATATCAGTTTTCCTATACTTAATTCTTGAAATGACTTTTTTTCCCCAGATTTATTATTGTTTGGAAGAGAGTATTTCTACATTTGTGTATTTTTTATGGGTGACCGAAGTGTGGACATTTAAAACCACAAAAGATTTAGATTTGAAAAAATGGGATGGTAAGCAGCAGACTACACAAGCAATGGGTGCACTGTAGCCAGGGAATATGTGGCTGCACTTTGTAATATCTAAATCAGGAGATGAAAATCATCCCCTAGAAAAGATCTGCATTGCTGTTCACTGGACATATCCATAAATATGATGCTATTGCAAATCAGAAACAAAAAGACCTGCTGCTGTTTCCTAGTGTTATGATGCTAAGCCTCTTTCCATAAATCTATTCTGGGATTTCTCCTCAGTCATTTACAAAGAGGTTATCCTCTGTACATGTTTTTTTTTCACCATTTAGTCTGTCCATGTCTGTTTGTTAAATAAATCAGGGAAGACTGCAACAACAATGCTTCAGGCATTCATAATTTGACTGAAACAAACAATTCCTGGATACCACTGGTCCATTATGCTGGTCCATTATGTTCATAAATAGGACGATCTAGAAACGAGTTATCTCTTTGCAGAGTTACTGTGGGCAGTCAGAGGTGGGGGTATCACACTGGTTTGAAGGCTCTGTAGGTCAGGGCATGGCTGATCCTCCATGTGTGCCTGGCAAGGGTTGTCTGCCAGGAGCCCACAAAGGCCTTTGCTAACCTGAGACACTCACATGCCTCATTATTGCCCCAGGAGTGCGAGAGCACGCTGCCGCCCCACCAAAGTACGCTGCACGTGTGTAAATGTGTGTGAGTGCTTCGTGCGTGTAAGGGTTAAATGTGAGGAGCGTTGGTGTGGCTTTCTCGTGATGGTATGATTTTTGGCAGACCTAATAGCTTTTCTTGTTCGTGCCTTTGCTTGCCATTTCTCCAATTTCATGATTTATTCAAACCGAGTTGGTTTTCACGACTTGTAAAGTACCCCATCCTTCCTACAGTGGCTTGGAAACCTTCCCCACTGTCACATCTAATTCTGCATGAGGTCCAGTGATAGCCTCACTGGAACCTGGATGCTACCAAGGTGCCTTCGACACGGACAGGAAGGATGTTTTTAGATATTTCCATGTAAATTCTTCTTTTACCAGAGTTGCTGGCAAGGTTTTTAGCAACAGTTTGTCAGAAATGGGGTTTGTAATGCTTAAGGGGTGCTCTGCTTCCCTCAGAAGTTAGCACTAGCCAGCTTTTGTTTTTTTAATTGTAAAGCTATGCTGGTTTAACAAAGATTGCCTCCAGGACAGTAATTCCCATATTTACAACTCTTACCACAGAAAATGCACTTACCATGTTTATGAAAGTTACTTGAAGTAAATACAGCACTCTCAACTTTTGATGTCTTTTTTTTTTTTTCTATAATTTCAACACTTTTTTGCCCTTTTGACTAAAGTTAACAGCTTGTAACTTTTCCTTTTTATTTGTCATGACCAGCACTCAGTTCCACACATTCTCAACTGGCCGATTTGGTCCACTTTGCTGATTTTATGCATTTTCCTTTAATGCTGTTTTCAAACAATTTTTCTATATGTTGCAATGCATGAGGCTGGAATTGATTCACATGACATTGCTAATAATAATGCTGCTGCAAACAGTTGAGAATCAGTACTAATCATAATCAAGTGTTTAGACACACATGTATACTTCTCAACTTTTGAAAAAGAACTTTTTTTTATGCTGATGTCTTTTTTTTTAAGACATTAGAAGTCAGCCTTCCTCTCATTTCCACTGTAGCTCAGAAAATCTGAGGAAATATTCTTTCCTTTCTTCTGTCACAAAAGCTGTCAAACAATAGAAAACATCATAGTACATTTACACACTATCATGGCATTTTCTGTACCCTAACCTAGGAAATATTAATAGTAATATTAATTGGCTGTACCTCAGTTGTGCAATAGATTTATAAATATACTCTTATCAATATATTTGTGTTTAAAATGTGTTCTACTTCAATAACATATTTCTCTACACTTGGTATGGCATAATACATTTATACAACAAAATACATTTGTATTTGTACTTACAAGTGGTTTTTTGTCTTTTTTGTAAGTTATGCACTGTAATTTCCAAAGGGTTGACATAATTTACCTTTTTTGTAGGAGAGGCATGTTCCACTCTTTTAAAAACCTGTGTATTTTTACATCACAGTGTACGTTAAAGGAGCAGGGATTGAAATCATTGTTGTCAAGGAAGAATGTATTAAAATTATTAATAAGACTTAAACCCACATGAGACTTACTGAATCATCTGATGTGACCTAAATTCATGACCCTTCCTCCCAGTTCTTCCCTTCACATACTAGTGCAAAGATAGGAGGACCAAAAGGAGAAAAAACTGCCAACATAACAAAGGCCAGTGAGAACTGTAAATTTGCATTAGGTCAGTGTAACCTTTTATGATTATAATAACATAAACAAATAAACTATAAGGGCACTCACATCAGACCTCATTTCAAGCTGAACTATTATAAAGCGATTAACAGCCTCACACTCCCGCTTTAATTAAGTTATGCTGTGAAATATTCAGCATTTGAACCTGTTCTGGCCTGCCTCTTTTATCATTGAATCACCATCCTTAATGTGTTTTTCTGCTGAAAGATGAATTTCATTTAAGGATTACTGTACACTGCTCTGGCATTTTGTGGTTTCTTGTCAGCCCTTGTGAATCTAGATCATTGCTAACTTCAGTTTCTCTGACATGTCCTATATGCACAGTCTCTTGACTAGCCTGTCTCGGTGGATTTATTAACTCATATTGTATTCCTGTAGAAATGAATGGACATTTTTGATTAACTTAATGATAGAAATTTCAGATGACAGTAGAGTTTACTTTTGGAGCTTACTTCAGGTTATGTAGGCCACAGCAGCTCTCTAGTGACCTATCACTTCACAGAAATGTGTTTTGAGAGTTTTAAGGCAGTGGACATCTGTCTGCCAAATACTTTCAGATGGTGCTAGCAAGGAGGGAATGGAAAGGTCCTTCTGTGCTGGGGTCTCTAAATCCTCATCCACAAACAGAGCTGCTCCCCCCCCTCCTGGAATTGTTATTCAAGTGCTATATCCCTCCACATATTGAAGAGTACCTTCAGGCAAACTCACACTATCAGGTGACTTTGAGGAAGGTTTAATGAGTGACGCTCCAGCAAAGGATCCTCTTTCCTTCCTTTCTTCTGCCTATCCCAGACCAAGGCTATCCAACTCACCACAGCACCATTAGTTTTGGTGTTGCCTTTTCTCTTTCAGTTGTCAGATGATCAACTTGTGCTATTTCTTTTTTTTGGGGGGGCGGAGGTAGGCTAGTCACATAAGTGTCCTCAGAGGGAGTTCACCAGATCTTGAAATGTGACAACAGGTCAGATGGGTTTGTGTACTCCACTATCCTGCAGAACTGTCTGCTCTTGGGGAGGCAGCAAGACAGATACTTCTGATGTCATACCTGGTCCCATATGGATATGGTGTCACGGGGATGGTCAAGAACTTCCAAAAAAGGTCTTTGCCCTGGCAAGGTGAGGGTTTGCTTGGGCACAAAGGTTAGAGTGACATGGCTTTGGCTTCCTGCACAGTAATTGTATATTGTAAATTACACTTAGATCTGGCACTGATTGAAAAAATAGGTGGCAATTTATTTGTGTGAAAGTAGTGGAAGGTCCATGCTCTCCCTTGTGCTGGACAACTACATGTAAAACATGCTTGTGTGGTAGACAGAAGAAAATGCAGGGTTTGTCCTGTCCTTACGGCTGCTGTATGTTCCTAACATGTTGTCCTCAATGAAAGCCTTTGAACCCCAGAGACTTTGGTGTGGAAAATTCAGACTGTCCTTATTTTATCTTAAATTTCAGATGACCTTTCCTCGTTTTAAAATGTAAAAAAATTGATTAGGACTGATGTAAGTGGAAGCTGGCACTAAAATGAAGTATCCTATTGTTCTGTCATTCCTGGAAAAGAGTTGAAGATAATTTCCTATATGTGTTCTTGCTTTCTTAATTCACCTAAAACAAGTCCTCTCCTAAGGCAGTGGCTCATAATAGCAGCATGCACGTCAGGATCGTGGCATTGGCACACTGTGCTAGTTATGGGATTCCTCACAATGCGTAAGAACAGCTGAGGAACTGTGAACTGGAACACAAGCAAACTGAGCTAAATCTAACTTTTCCCAAGTGAGAGGAAAAATTGGTATCTGGTTTTTGAGATCTCTTGTAAGAATCTAAGCTCTTCATTTCAGCAAAAAGTAAAAGCAAAACTGTGCAGAAGAAGGTTTTGAGGTACCTATCTTAAATGAGAGCTTTTCTTTAGCTAGCTTTGCAAGTAAGTTCCAGTCATTTCTGCCAGTGTAATACACATTCTTGAAAGAAAAAGCATGTGCTAGGCCAGCAAAAGCGGTATTTTGTCTACATTAAATAGACGGGTTTGGGAAGAACGTGCTGATGTACTGTAAGGATGTACCAACATCACCAATCCCTTCCTTCCACAAACAGGAGTAGCATCTCATGGGAGAAAATGAGTGACAAAAAGGTCTTGCAAAAGTAGAGGGTTAAAAACCTTATGCTTGCACTTCAGGGGCAGTATAAAAATAATGCTTCTCATCATCATTCCTAGTTAAGAATAAAGAGTGTTTAAGCCTTGTGCCATGATCCTGGGTCTGAAGTCTTGAATTCTGCTCAGCCTATGTAAAGAATTAACATGGAAAAGGTTAAATGGAAATTCTGTCTGATGTAGGGGGATACAAAACCTACCAAAGCAAACATGTTTAGAGCAAACTAGGAAGCTAGGTAACTGTTAATAAACTAGCTTTACAAAATGCACTGAAATACACCTTATTTACTCTGCCTCATCTACAATTCAGTTAGCAGCACAAGGTTATTTTAATATTATACAGAGATCAGAGACTAAAAAGTGCTTGTGGGTACAGGAGCAAAGGCTTCTCAAAGAGAGAGAAATACAAATACTCGCTCACAAAATTCTTGGGAAGCTTTTTTTTTTTTTAATCAGCATTGCCATTTTATTGTTTAACCTACCCTGCTTGATCTCCCTACTTTTGGTTAATATGGGAGTCAATTACAGCTTCATCTGTGCAGAATTAACTTTATAGAATATACACTAGGGATTTGTCTATCTCCTCTATTTAGATCTATGTCATAAAAAAATATGTAGTAGAGAACTGTGTGCAAGCACTGCATACGGTACAGGCTTTGCAGATTTATTGTAAAATCATTTTAAATCGGTTAAGCTCTTGCCAGAAGTTAATTAAATATGTTCCTTTGGTGGGGGGCGGGGGGCCTCTGTGTGTGTGCGTGTGTCCGGGGGTGGGGGGGGCTGTGTTTCACTAGGTGGCAGTGTCTGATTACATCTGGAAGGACCATGCCAGCCCGCCTGGTGTCTCCAGCTGTGACCTCCAGCACCAGGATGAAATCCCTGACGCTGCAGCCAGCTGGAAAGGTAGCACCACTGTTCACGTCTGTGTCTACACGGTTCACCTCAGCGGCTTCCGGGAGCTCTACAGGCACTTCCTCAGGCTACCTGATGGGGCTATCATTGAGGTAGGTCCGAGCAGGCTCCTCGCTGCCAGATTTTGAAGGCAAAGGGGTGCATTTCAGAACTAGGTCACAGCCAAAAGAGGAAAATAGGCCGTGCCTGACCCTGCCCGAAATACACACTGAAAGCTTCAATAGGAAGACCTCGCTCCTAAATGGTCGTGTATAATCAATGAGTTAATGTTTTTGCAGTGCAAAGTAGCAATTTCAGATTGTTTATAGAGCCATTTAAAGGCAATTATGTAAGATATACATTGAAACTACACACATAGAGATTATTTATAAATATATATCGCTTAGAACCACATAAGGTTATTCTGTACAGGAATTATAATATATATAAAAATATACAAGGTAAGTGCTGTGCACATTTAATGGACAGCTATAACTGCAAGTATGGTCATTCACTTAGTTCGTACTCAGATACACGCAGCTAAGGCACAGTTAGATTACCTACTGGCATCTTGCATGTTTTAGATTGAATCTTGGATGTTGTCAGCATTTCAGCAGCTTGTGCACTAAAATACAATACAGGGTGTTATTAAAGAGACGTATCACCCATTACTTGTTTCATGGGCTGCATTTTGTTCATTGCTTTGCCATTTTTGTTCTAAGTGCTTTGAAGAAGAACATTTCCTTTTTGCCTTTGGTCTTGTGTTGAGAGACTCTTAAAAAAAGATTGGCATTTGAGAGAAAGTAGACTCAAAGAATATTACTTTACCTACCCAGATAAGGAGTGGGAGCATCATCATGAAGATCTTTTTACCAAAACTGGCACAAATCATGATGAAGCACAATGTTTTCAGCCGTGGACTTCTAAGGTGAAGGTTCAAGTACATCTTTCCAGCATGAGGCAAACATTGCTTCTGCTCCTTTGGTTAATGTGTCAAGGCTGTTTTCTTCATTAAAGATTTCATTCTTAATGTCTTTGCCCTACTTGGCTTTTTAAAGAAAATTTAATTTAAAGGAAACTGTCCTCAAGGAATCCAAACATAGTTTTCTGCCCAGGGAGCTTATGATTCACCAGAGTGAAGACACCGGAGTCTTCGAGCTGGCCAAAGAAAACAAGAGAAGGCATGTGGCCTACATGAAGTAGAACTTAATTACTGGAACAAAGAAACTGGCAAATCCAGGTCCATGCCCACGTTTCTTGAAGAAACTCCAATGTGAATAATTGCCTAGACTTTTGCTAAAACACCTTTTCCATGTTGGAGGTCAACCAGGCAGCCCAACTCCTACTTTCTGCCTGTTACAAATGTAGCTCTTTTCAGGGTGGTGTTACCCAATTAAGTTCTTCTCAGCTTTTCAGTGGTGAGATTTCATTCAACTTCCATCAGGCTTTGGAAGGAGGGTCTTTGAACACCTGAGGCAATCTAAAACCCAGTGCACTGTTTCAGCTCATTAATCTGTTCTGTACTTTTGAGAGAGAAGAAATGCGTTCTCATACAATGTAATTTTGTCTTCCCAGGTGAGCTTTTGAGAAGCTTCCAGCATTCCACAAAGTAAGCACTGCATAATGTGGATGGCTCAAGCCACTTCTCTGTAGTTTCCCACACCAGATCATAGCATAGCCTATCCCTAAAATCCATGACTGAGTCTTACCTCATTGTCTTGAAAGCTGCACATCTAATTTAGGAGATCAATGCGTGCTTTACAGCGTTTTTACTTGTAGATCTAAATACAATTACATGTAAGAAATGTGCTTAACTAATAATTGCAGTAAAGCCCGTATACAGATCTTACATTTAGCTGATAACAGATGTAATTATACATTTGTGTGTTTTATAGGTCAGGGTTTTCCACTTCATTTCCAAATTAGGAATATTTAATGAATTTTAAAACTATACACTGACAAGTGAGAAGTTTGCTGCCGTGGGGAAAAATACACCTGAGCTTTACCACTTGCTGTTGTTGTCACCCCTCAGGAACATTTTTTTTTTCCCTTTACTTCAGCTAGACAAGCAGGGGTTCTTGAGTGGGGTTAGAAAATTGTTTTGGAGGTGAAGGGTGCATTGCAAATCTCTGTATAGTTTTTAAGAGTGGAGAAGATGAAAGGCACCTGGGTTTCCTGGAATAATCTTTTCAGTCTGCTCCCTGTATTGACAACTTGTTGTGTATGAGTCTCTTCAGTTTGAGTATCTAGAGCTAGTTCTAAAGACTCAGGTAGTTTAGCTTCCTAACCCTAGTCTGTTTTAAGCATTTTGCTCCCAGTGACTCAATGGAAAGATTTTTCTGGATCCTTATAGTCTATTTGGTCAGAAGTCTCCTCTTATTCTAAATTTAATCAGCTTCCATTGGATCACCCATTGGTGTAAATGAGATTTCTCTTTACCAGAAGTTTACCTATATAATATAATTTCATAATCTTACCTGTTTTATGCCAGAATGGGTACAACACCTCACCAAAAGAAACAAGGTGGGTTCCTGTTTTGCTTTTCATTCCTCTTCTCACCTTTCAAGCAGTGGTGAAGGAGGGAAGGCTCTTCTTCCATAGCGGCAAGAGCAGAGAGGGTCATCTATTTTCTCTCCCTGTCATAGGAATGACAGCTGCCTTTCTTCTTTCTTCATGACCAGCAAGCCTCTTTCTCCTCACCAGAGACAGGATATTTATATGAAATGTTGTCTTGGGACTGTAGGAACACAACCTGTAAGAAAAGGGGTGCTCTGGGGCAATTGTGTCCGACTGATGGATATACATCTACCTGGTCTGCCGCATCTACAGAGCAAGAAGACAATCCATTTTCACTTATTTTGTTCTTCTGGATGGGCTAGTGCTCTTGTACAACTGCAGAATACAAGGAGTATTCAACAGCATCTAGGAACTGAGGGTTACATGTACCTTCTTCCTGCGAAACAGTCCTGCTTTTTATTACAGTAACATACCGAGAGTGAAAATGTAATTATTTCAGTGTAAATTTTCATTTGTTTGTTCACTTTTATTAAGAAACTCTGAAGGCACGTAACTCTGAAGACAGCAAAATGAAAAGACTTTGACTTTTAATTTCTGTAAGTTTCAGGAATCATACTTGAGAGAGCCATAACACTTATTCCTAAATACTGCAGTGGAACCTCATTAATTCAGGCATTTGGGGACTGAGATCTGTCTATCAGATATTTAATGCTTTGTGCCATTTACAACATGATGGGTGTTGGTTTTGGTGGGTGTTCTTCAGAATAACATATATAATAGGAGGAAATGAGCAATTTGGCAGAAAACAACACAGAAATTATAAAAACTTTGAAAAACCATGTGCAAATATAGGCATTGTTCAGAGGGCACCACCAGCACAAGCAGTAGCTTCTTAGCATTCAACTAACTGAGGTGTGTGTGCAGGCTGGTGAGGCCTGGGGCAGTGCTTCTCTTGCCAAACACACGAACACGAGAACAGCACTGAAATCGCCAGGCCAAATTCTACCTCAGATTCATGTCTTCAGCTCTTGGTGACTTTAACTTCAGATATGTGTCTGTATCTGAAGATATTCCTTGACAGGCATAAGAGGAATTTTGCATCATCTTGCTGTGAAGTCCTCGTATGCTCGTAAGGAATTCACTTCATATTTACAGCCTCATCCAACTCTTTTATATTTCAGTGAAAGCAAGATTTTCTTGTAGCCCTAATTCAGCAAATCACTTCAGTGTGAACCTAATTTTACCCATGGAGCCAAAACTCACTTTAATAATACTTACCTTCTTTTCTTTTCCTTTTTTTTTTTTTTTCCAATAAGCAAGGCCAGTTTTTAAGTGCTGTGTGCAGAAGTACACTAGCTAGGAATAAACATCTCTCTAAGCAATAGCTTCTTTAAAATACTTATTTTTTTAAGTGTGGTATTCACATTAGAGGTCCAGCTTTCCTGGTATAAATAGAAATTTCATGTCTGGTATGAAAAGTAGTTTTATAGGTTTCATAGGGATGAGGTAAAACTAACTGTTTTAAAAGGAACATTAAGTACAAGGTGACATGTATAAATTGCCGTAGAAATGTTAAATAATAAGATTTTTTTAAAATGTGCAGCATAAAAATTATAGAGGTTAAACTTGTAGGTGCAGTCTTTTTATCATAAGCACTGTAAAACTCAAAGAATTCACATGCAGTAAAAACCATTTTCCTTTTTACCTATATTTCCCCTTTATAGTAATTCAATTTAAGTGTTGGCTAACCAAGGAAGGACCTTCCCAAAATAAATCACTTTTCATGCTTTTTGGTATTCATTAATCTGATGTTATTGTAATATACAGGAAATTATTGAATTTTAACATTTTAAATGTATTTGAAATCCATGCACAGAAAAGTTAATGCTAGTGGTACGTGTTTGCTGTCTACATGGTGATAACACCAACTTGGTGATTTTTATCTCAACTTTTGCTGACTGGAGTTGATTTCTTATTAAAAGGGCAAAGATAAGTCACTTTAACTCAACAAAAAATCAGTTTCTTATTATAGGCCTAGTAAACCTCAGCATTGTAGAGAAAGTTTTTGTATAGCATGATTTTATCTATCCAATAAGCCTTCACAAATGTCAAGGATTCATCCAATTTAAACTCACTGGGTAAAAGAGATCTGTTTTCCCTAATTGCTTGAAAAGTACCTAGCAGTAATAGGATAAGACAGCGTAGGTGACTAGCCAATTACTTAGTTTAAGCTATTTACATCAATCCATATGCTATAAATTACGTCTAAACCCTCCTGCACTTCTGGAAAAGTGAATAAAATCATATAAGTTTATTTTGAATACAAGATCAGATATGGTATGCTGAGTGACACTTAAAAAGAATGAAACAGTAACCATAGCTTATTTTCTGAAGCAATCTTGACACTAATGCTAAATTACAGCTTGGAAACATCTAGCATTTTTACCTTTATGAGAAAAGGCTTTTTACATATTTAACATAATTCTAGGGAAAATATACTGGAATTATGTATAAAGATATGTACACTGTAACCAAAGGGCATTTATATTCCCCAGTAGAATACTTACAACAATTTTATTGCCATTTGGTGTCATTTTCTAACAGATATAAAATACAGCCAGTAAACAAACTAGACTTTAGATTTAAGCTGACAGCTGTTCCTTCAGAAGCAATATTCAGATATTTAATCTTAAGAATACTGAATATTTTACAATTGTTTGAGCAAACTATACTTTTAGCATGTGAAGGACTGCATGCTTTTATATACAGTTCTTGGATCTGATAATGACACCAAAAAACAACCTTAGAATAATCTACACATTTGTTGCTCTCATATATTCCCTGGGCAAATCAACAAATTGCCTCATGTTTTATTCTTAGTTCCACAAATTCTTTTTTTATACACAGTGTTGCTATGAATATTGGGCCCTATTTTTTTCCCATGTGTGCATAAGCCATGCAGTTGACTCCAGCACAGTTTATGTATATATGTGAGTGCAGCTTTTTCTGGCCCTAATTTCATTAAGGGAATAAATCGGCCACGTTTACTGCAAAAGCCCCACATGCTGTTTTCATAAAGAGTCTCACTTCAGTGATCACTAGAGGTTTACAGAGCAGAGAAAGAGGGAGGATTGCTCCGGCTCAGTACCTGAGGTTGATACACTACTTCATGACTTCATCCTCATCTCACCAGACACCAGGAGGGAACGGCACAGCTCTGGCTTTTCTGTAAGCTGGGTCAGCTGTGGGGAGTGGATGAGGACTTTTTGACTGGGGGAGGGGCCTGGGCAAAGGTAATTACTTGGTGTAAACTGACCCACTTTGGCTGGCCTCATGTCAGGTCAACCACAAACATGGCCAGTTCAAACCAACCATGAGTTGGTGTCCTGGAAATCCCTATAAAAGCAGGGATTAGCAGCAGAGGTTTGTCCTACAGAAGAGTGATTAATGCATGCAGGTGTGTACATACTCCTGGGCTGACTAGGCTTTACCACATGCTACCTGCCTAATTCTGAGATTTAATCTTGTCCCATTGAAAACAAGCAATACTTTGCAACTGCGTTCAGTGGGAGAATGATCTCTCTCGACATGGATTGAGGTTCAGTTGGGAATCATACATTTTACCAAGTCAGATAAGGGATACTGCCATGGATATAGGCTATCAGATCAGTACAGCCTGCAAATTTACAGCCCTTTTGTTGAGGGTCATGGCAGTATAGCTAGTTTCGCTGCAAATAAGAAGTAAACCAGACTGTTTTAACTTACTGTTACCAGTATATATTTCTCCTTTAATGTTATAATTCAATTAAAGATAATTAGTTTAAGAAAGAAATTAGTTGTCCAGGCAGCGCTTTCCATCCCACTGAAAAGATGAGAACAAGGAAAAGAGATTTCCTGGAGAAATCTTGTGCTTGTATGCTTTGTTCTTAAATTGATCCAGCTCATCTCACATGTGACATGTAAACCCTGTCCTGAAATGGACACAGTCTGTTGCTCCTTGCCCTTGTGGTGGGTAAGCCAATCCATCTGCTGCAGATGAAGTGGATGAGCACAACATGTCTCAGCTGAGCAGAAGTTATTTCTCCCTATCTTCTGTTTCAGGTTGTTTTCCCTGCCAAGTATGAGATTAGATCCTTGCCTTTTTTCAGTAAATTGTGGTATAGTTTTAAATGGAAGCTGTGTCTATTATTTGTTAATATATTATCTACTGCAGTCAAGACTATGTTGCAACAGGATGGAAATGCAGGAGGCAGCCTTGCAGCATGTGGCCATTTCCCCTGCCCTAGTGTTCTACAAATCTCAGATTTTATATACTCTGTACCCCAGAAAGTCACAGAGTCATGTGGAAAAAGATTTATTTCCTTCAAGTGGCTATGTCCTGCCTATTTATGGTGTTGTCTGTGCTCTAATAGGAAAACCAGGAAAGGAATGAGACAGAAATTGTCAGCAGGACTCACTGGCTTTCAGTTAACCGAAAAATTACGGGAATACCAGAGCTACAGCATTATAGCATTGTTCTGTATATGAATATTCAATTTTAAATCATACTGGCTTCTTATTTGCTTGCAGAGAGCTAGGGTGAGGAGCAAGGGTTATCTACCTAATCAACACATACACAAATATATTATGTTCATGGAAATTTTAATTTCTTTTTTCTTGGAGTGCTGAAGAGCTAGAACTGTTTTTGTCAGTTGTTTGCAGAAGGAATGGAAGCAAGTTCAAGCACACCCATTCAGTCTGAGCCAGTGCTCAAGGGTAAAATGCTGCCATAGCTCTCTAGTTGTACTATACAACAGCAGTGATGATAATTAAGGGGTACTTTAAAAGTGTTATTTTGTATTAAAAAATACATCTTTCAGTTTCAACCCACTTTAAACACCAAGATTTGCTGTATTTTCAGTGAATTTCAGGATGATTTTATGCTGCAAGGGCAGAGCCACTGACTGTTGCAGAAGGTATTTTGTACTTTTAAACGCTTATAATCTTTATTCATCTATCACAGTTTTACCTGAATCAGCAGTAAAATCTCTGAAGTCAAAGGACAATTGCCAAAACAGCATTAACTTATTTTATCTGAATACAAAAATAACCTTTGAAAAAGTACCTTGCAGCTACACAGATTGACAAAATGCATCAATTATATTTTTGCTCACTTTATAATTACACTGCAGTAAATGCACAGTGAACTTTACTACGTGGTTGATTAACCATAAGGTTATTGCTATTAAGTCACTCTCAGAAACAGCTTGGACTTTTAAATTAAGAACATAACTCTGCACAACATCTGATCAAGTTTAAAAATCCTACATATCTATACAAGCTTCAATTTAAAGTACACAAGTAAGCGATAACGCCTTAATTGTAGCAAAGGTTCCTATTGCTTCAGTCAGACATGCTGGGTATGTGAACGATCAGGTTTGAAAGAGCTCTTGGTATGTGTTAACCAGCACCAAAGGAAAGGCTTTTACAGTGAACTCTTAAATATCCCATATATCCTCTTTTTTTTTGCATAGAAACAAGTCTTATGAAGAGCAGAGGAGGGAGCTGGGGTTGTGTAGCCTGGAGAAAAGGAGGCTCAGGGGTGATCTTATCGCTCTTTACAACTGCCTGAAAGGAGGTTGTAGCCAGGTGGGGGTTGGTCTCTTCTGCCAGATAACAAGCAACAGGACAAGAGGAAATGGATTGGATATTAGGAAAAATTTCTTGACAGCCTGAAAGGATTTTCAAGCACTGGAACAGGCTGCCCAGAAAAGTGATTGAGTCACCATCCCTGGAGGCATTTAAAAGACATGTGGATGTGGCACTCGAGAACATGGTTTGGTGGTGGACTTGGCAGTGTTAGGCTTATGGCTGTACTCAATGATCTTAAAGGTCTTTTCCAAATCTACCTAAATGATTCCATAAAATGAAATTAGTTTTCCAACTTCTGGGGAATTAGGGTTGCAACTTCAGGTATACATTGATATATTTCTACAAATTTTTTTCAGATTATTGCAACTGGAAAAATGTTTCTGTTTCTATTGGCTCACTGATGCTGTAGGCCCCCTTTATATCTCCTTTGTATAATGCGAAACTGTTCCTATGAAGTCCTGCCATGATGTTGTATCTCTTTTTTACCTGCCCTGATGATTGTTTAAGCCATGAGAGAAACAGCTTTGGACAACCTAAAACTGGACTATCTCCTAGTTTGAAAGAATTAAACTAAAAAGAAAGTGGCAGCTGTTCTGTGTAAGTGGTATCTAGGTGAGAAGAAAGAATAGCCTAGTACAGAGAAACTTGCCTAGGAGGTAGGATACACAAGACCACTCCAATATTTAGTCCTAGCTTTTCATGTGAGGTGGGGAGCATCTGCTACATTGCCTATTTCCCCCTGTTCCTGAGGTAACAGCACTACATAGTGTATCAAAACCAGAAGTACAATAAAGATTGTAAGATGCTTCAACAGACAGATAATAAGAATACGCAAAGAAAATAAAATAGAAATTAGAAAATATTCCCTTACACATACCTGTGTTTGTAAAATTTATTATAGCTGTGTAAAATTAGATTGAGAATCGCAAAATTCTTTAAAACATTACTGTATTACTGGATCAACCTGCTTTTTCATGCTAACATTTTAGTAACAGCAGCTAGAAAGAGCTGCGCTCAGTTACTTCTCAGTGTCTGAAATTTGATTTCTGCTCAAATTCATCTGAGCAAAATTACTCTTATATGGGCACTCCAAAACACGAAAACAATTGGAGTCAGGTCACTCTTGTGCAAAATGCCACCCACATGACACAAGCTGAGGATCTGACATGTGATGTGGTAGCTACTAATGAACTGAGGTGGATCTGATGCAGTGCCTTGGTTTTATAACCAATTTCCAGTCCTATAACATCATCTCCTCCTCATGGCTATGATTTCCTCTTTGAGTGTATATTCTTTATTCACTCAAATCTTCTCCATGTGTCAAGAACATCATAAGAAGAAATTATGAAAAGCAACGGGCATAAAAATCCCCATTTGACTGTTTTACTAAAGCATTTAGAGTGAGAAAAATTAGGGGAATTCACATTTCACATGTGTTTAAATTGTTAATCTCACTGCTCTATCTGTATTAGTGAATACATTTACAGTAAGTTTTACTTTATAATATTTTGGCAGAACTGTTAGAAAAATTGGTTTAAGCCCAGGAGTGGAACTGAACCATGAAAGCTAAACTGTAAGCTGCTGCAAAGCTGGGTTATTAGTATGACAGAATAAAATTTCACACACACGAAAACTTCTAAGCTGTGATATTTTGAAAGCAAGAAGAGAGGGGTGGGGAAGGGTACTCAAAGTCATCTGTGTTCCCTCTGATATTTCACTGAACGCTGCCATAATAATATGTTGATTTTGTCTGTTCTATTTTTCAGGCATTTGGTGATATTAGTGAGGAAGGTCTTTTGTGTAATGAAGTGAGCACAGACCAGGAGCGCATAAGGGAGAAGGACAGTGTGCTGCGTACATCTACAAGTATCAAGCTGAGGGAGAGGAAGAAGAGTGCAGCAAGGTGGCAAGGTATTATTTTCAGTTCCTGTGCCTGGCTGAAAAACAATCCTGGTACCTAAATATAAAATGATGGGAGGGATAGAAAAAAGCAGATAGTTTTAAAACACAGTTTCTTTTGGGAAGGCTAGGGTGCTATCAGGGAGAGCTGAAATTTCACAGTTTTGTTTTCCAATGTGTTTTCATCCTTGGGTAGTTTCGTCAGCTGTTGCTAGAGTCCTGAAGGCTGAAGTGCTGTCCTTTACCCAAACACTGTCACGCTTTCCATTCAGAATCTCAATACAGTAATGCAATCCAGAGCGATCTAACTTAGGCAAGGACCAGCGTTTAAAGTATGCTAGGGCCGGGCTTAAATCAGTTATTGTACGTATATTTAGGTATGTTTCCAGACATATTGGTCTAAGTGCAAAGTCCCAATCTCTCAGACTTAGATTGTGTTTTCCACTGTGTAGTGAGAGCCACTGGCCCCCTCACAGTGCCTAGAGAAGTACATGCAGAGTGGAACATCTATGTGAAGTTTTCAGCTTCTGACCAAAGGTAGTTCCAGGGTCTTTGATGACAGAGAGCTACAGAACATGCCAGGTGTCCTTAGGCATCACTGTTATTATGAGAGATATATCAATTTCCTCTTGTTCTTTATGCAGGCTAATTGTACCTGGCTCCACAAGATCTCTGCACTCAGCTGAGTCTTATCACTGTCGGTTTTCTAATGCCCTCTAAGGAGTAAATTTCAGTTAAAAGCACCTCATGTTACTCTTAAATTCACAGTAATCTTATTTGCTAACAGAGAAACCTTGGAAAGTTCACATGAGCGTAAAAGACACTTTTTTTTAAGGCAAACTGGTAAATTTAGTGTATGTTCCTATATCCCTGTTGTTGGGGGAGGGAGGTCATACACTGTTTCTGGTGCATTTGCATCATGTCTTTCTATACATCCTTTTTTCTAATCTTCAGGAAATCCCACTGTCTCTGACAAGAGCTAGTTCCTGCAGTAACACGTGGTCCGTGGAGTTGTTTACATCATGATCCACATCCATGGTATGGCTACTGCCTCATAGGATTTACGATTCTGACGGCCACATCTCTGCCCTTGCAGTGTTGTCCCGCGAATGCTCCCTTCGTAGCTCTTCTGTGTCTTCAACAAGCTGTGCAGTGTGGTGAACTCACGGGCTCAGATCACAGATTGGATCATGCAAACATAATTATTTCATATGACTCTTTTTTTCTCTTCCCAGCTGTGGGACATTCCTAGATTTCTCAAGTTTACTTGTTTCTGCTTTTTCAGCTCTGCTTGTACCTGTTAGCTGTGTGGGGAAAATGTTGCTGATTTGTTTTTCAAGTTTCATGACTAAAACACTGACAGTGTTTTCAGTGATTGTTCAAAGCACAATGCTATTGTAATTGCAAAACTGTGAGAATGCCCAGAAGAGGAGCAATGATGACTTCATCCACCAGTTCTGTAGCCAAGTCCCAACACGCTGCAGAATTTACAAGATCCGAGAGACCGTTTTTTCTGAGGTTTTCGTGGTGGCCATACCTGCTTGCCTGTGAGCTGCAGCAGCTTAAAGCAACCTGGAGGTTATGTTCCTGCTTTCTTAGTAGTATTAAATTTAGAACCAGCCAGTTATCTTTAGTTAGAACCAATCAGTGCCTATTCTATTTGGCTCCATACAAATGTATCAGAAACTGTCCATGTCCCAAAGGCAAGAACTATGAGAGATAACAGAAGAAAGTGGGAAGGGAAACACAGGCAAGAAAGTGAAATCATTCATTCAAGGCCATCAAAGTCAGAGGCAAATGGAGAAATACGGGGCAGACCGTCAGCATCCTGATTCAATCTTCCCTTTTTGTCCTGAAAATGAAGCTGGAAATGGGAAGAAACTTACCTTACTTCTATTTTGAATCATTTATGTAGAATTCTGTAATCTATTAACATAGTGATCAGTGACATTTTTCTAGCATGTTATGATTTTCTGTTGTCCCTTTGTTCACGCTGGTATGGTAAAACTTTTCCAAATGCATTTACCTTTGTAAGAGCTTACCCAATATCTTGAGCACTGTTGATTAATAGTATTACTTTATCTATAGTTCTCATCCACCTGAATAAATATTAAATGACATTAGGTAGTAACCTAAAGGTTTAAATGTCACTCCCGAGCACAGTTTTAATTTGGGTGTGCAAGATAGTGGTTTGGTTTCCACTTCTTTTCTTGTTGGTTTTTTTTCCAGTTTATTTGTTTGCGTGTGCATATGTGTGTGATTATTTTATTACTTACACCCAGATAGAAGTGGTGTTAAAAATCTTCTGAATATCTACAAGAATTGATGTGATTTTTGTGGCTTTTATTGCATAAGACGTTACTTGGATGACTTTTCTCTCTCATAACAGGAACAAAATTGCCTTTTAATGTTTGCTTTGCCTGTTGACACTTTAAACTTTTCTACCTAACTTTGGAAAAGAAACTAACTGAAGAGAAACCACCCAGTAACCTATTGCAGTTTCTGAGCAACAGTACCAAGATGCTGTGGGCAGCATCTTATAATGTGCCTCTCCTTGGCCTCAGTTTTGCTTTTCCACATGGTTGACTATAATGGTAAAAATCCCTTTGGGCAATATTATACCCTGGGTTTCTCAACACTGACTTAAGATATCCCAGTCTGGTTCTGTGAGATTTTGACTTCAGTGTTGGTAATACAGTGTTGGAATTTAGTCTGATGGTAGGACTGACTTTATGTGTGGAACCATGGAACCACCATAGCTTGATTCTGATAGGTCTGTGTTGATTTTTCTAACAAATGCAGACCTAGTACTGCAACTTTGTTCAGCATGAAGGACTTGACTGACTACTTTTATTCCTCCAGTTATATTGGAATGTCTCCATTGACTTTTGTTTGATCTAGGATGTACAATTCTGTACATTACATACTTGTGAAAGCTGAATTTAAACTATGTTTAAATATTAGGTATATTTAGCTTATTTTTTTTTTAAATGTAGCATCCTACCTATTAATATTGATTGCTTGCATCCTATGAATTCCCGTGTTTGTTGGTCAATATGCAGTGGGTGGCATTAGCTTTGAAATTGTTTTCTGAAGTGCTCTTATCAGCAGCATCATCTGTAATGCTCAGTTATAGTTGGATAGTAATTGCCTGTCTATGCAGTGTTCCTTTGCAACAATTTTCTCCTGTGTAGCTATATATATGTAGTCATTACTGAAAAGTGTAAATAAAGAATCCTTTTAGTAGTGTAGTTTCCCTGGGTACCTACTGTGCTCTTATTATCTAAAACACACTCCCCATCTGTAGTTCTGTTCTATTAAAGGATAAAGACATAACTATGAATTAAAAATTAAAATGCTTGTTGTAGATTGGAGAGCAGGGTCTATTAGAATATAGCTGGTGCTAGGCTCACAGTACAGTAGATAGATTACACTGAGCACCAGTTAAGCAAGGGGATGAAAAATGAGTGATTTTCATCATTTAGTTAAATATAGTGCTAAGTGGTATGTGCTAGCATTAAAAGCAAATTACTTAGCACTTCACCAATCACAGCATGAGAGTATTCCATTGGAAACGGTATTTTCAGTGATGCTCAGTCCTCAGTTTTATTAAATAAATCCACTCTTAATGCTTAAGGAAGCAGTAGAAAACGTATTGCTATGATAATAAAAGGATTGAAAATGTAAAAAAGAGAAGTAGTACCTCATTTTAATAAACGTGCTAAGAAATCCTCTCTCTCTCTTAACAACAAAACTCCAAAGTACTGGTAGATCTATAATTTCCTGTGCTTTCTTTAAGTCTTCCTTTTTTCCTAATGAATATGATCTTTCCTTTTTTTTTTCCCTTCTTTATAATGACATCTTTTTTTCTCATAAATCTGCTGCCATGTCACCGAACATTTTGATGAGCTTTTCTGATTCCCTCTTATATCTCCTTGATAGGATATTATTATCCAGTAATCTAAAGATGGGGAGCCCGATCCTCAGCAAAGGTACTTTTTAGCTGCTCAGTTAAAGACAATGGAGATGTGAGAATTTACAGCACAAGAGGTTTTGTCATTGAGGGCTACCTTTATACCATGTAGCAAAATTATTTCCTCCACAGCAATGGGCATTGGAAGACATTCAAATCTGTTGTCTGAAGACGTGGAAGATGTGAAAGTCATAAATCTTAGAGTCTCAAACCATTCCTAAGCCACTGCCTCCTCCTAAACAGGAGTCACCTGTCAGGAGCTACACAACAAAATTCTTGGGAATGACACATGCAGGAGATGGTTCAAGGTTTGAGCCACAGATGCATCTTCACTAGCCAGATCAAATGTTAGAAGGAGAGGAAATTACATTTCAGATATAAAAATTACAAGATCAATGAGCCTATGCATGAAGCTATTCTGGGTCCTTCATTTTCCTGTAGTGTCATTCTTTGGGGAATTCCCTTTTGAGTTTTCTCTTATGACTAGATTTGAAAGCTGTTTTCTTTGTAAAGTGTATTGTGTTTGGCTGGCATGGAGTTCATTTTCCCATGGCAGTCCTCACAGTGCTGTTCTTTGTATTGGCAGCTGGAAAGGGGCTGCTGCCATGCCGGTGTTACGGCCATTGCTGGGACACGCTCACATTCTCTCTCCAACATTCTCCCCCTCACCAGTAGGCTGGGGATGGGCAACGAGCTGGGAGGGGACACAGCCAAGACAGCTGACTAAAACAGACCAAAAGGATATTCCATACCATATGGCATCTGCTCAGCTAAGAGAAAGGAGGACAAAAAGGGTGGCATTTGTTATTTATGACATTTGTGTTCCGGAGCAACTGCTGCAAGTACTGAAGCTCTGCTTCCTGAGAAGTGACCAGACATTGCCTGCTGATGGGAATAAAATCTTTTGTTTTCCTTTGCTTCCAATTTATTAAACTACCTTTATCTTGACCCATCAGGGTTTTTTCCATCTTATTTTCTCCCTCTTTCCCCCCCATCCTGCTATGGAGCAGCTTGGTGGGCAACTGATGTCCAGTCAAGGTCAACTCAGCAATAAAGAGAAACATGTAGGAAGTGATGCAATTAATCTGTTTTTAGTACAAATGCTGGCTGGAGGTGTTTTGAGTTTTCTTCTGGCCCTACATTTCTGGGGTTCTGTGGAAATTATGTGATCTTCCCAAAAGAAGTATTCTTTCCACTTTTGGTTAACATGTGCTTAACATTTTAGTGAAATCAGTGTAGCCTTATACAGCAGAAGTCTTTCCATTAATAGTGTAGGATAATGACATTACACCTGAAAGAATTAATTTGCAAAGTCTAGACCTATTTCGAAAAATTTCCTTGTGAAAAATGAAATGTACATATTTTTAAAAAATATATGCTAAAAATCAAGGCATTTAAGCAAGGTTTTCTTCTCTTCATGCAGTAGATTTTTCATTCTCATTTCCCTGCCTTTTCCTACTTAAATATACACTCCAAAACTGGCCTTTTTTTTCCCCGTTTTACTAGAACTTTGTTCAAAGTATTTCCTTAAACCTTAAAACAACAGACTTTGTTTTTTTTTTAACCGATAGAAGCTTTCCTTCTCAAAATATTTGAGGACATGATAATTAATGTAGTTTTTGAAACATAGAATTTTTTTTTCATTTTCTTGGCTGGCACGTAATGGTTCTGATGCATCTTTCCTGGGTATGCCAATCCTGTCATATACACTAATAGGAAATAATGACACAAGGTTGACTTAACGAGACATAATAGGGCATATTTCTAAAACATTCTGTGTGGGAGATATATGCACAGATCTTGCTACTTGTTAATGAAATTGGAAAACTTCTTCATCTGCACTATGACATATGTTTATAGTAGCCTCCTACTTCAAAGGCATGGAGTCCTTACATAATAAAATAATAAAACTGAAAAAAGGATTTTTTTTTCTCTTCTTGTTTCAGATTAATTTTAAAACTTCACCATTCACAGTGAATTTGGAGCAGCAGACAGCTACGATTGTGTCTAAAATCTGTGCAAGAATATGCATGCATGTGTGTGCTCATATGTACAGAATGAGAGGAGGACAGATTTCAGTGGCAAATCTCTGTATTTTAAACCTTTCCAAAGTTTTGTCTGTTGTTGATGCTGTTGAAGTCTTTATTTTCTATCTTGAAATAAAAAATCACTGTTAGAAGGCTTTTGTCTTTTTTCCACAGATATTATCTGTGAATATATTAGTCTCTGAACTATCAGAGAACATGCATTACTTTTTTCATAATATCTTTCAAATTAGAGATGAAAAAGCCTAAATTTTTAAATTGTCTCATCACATGATTTTTTTTCATTAACAAGTGGTGGACAGGAATAGGTTGCAGCCCCCTATTCGCCTCCTCTCCCCCTCCTCCCTCCTGCTCTTTTTTAAGCACTGAAAATCTTACCATGTTACATTGGCCTACCAAGAACTCTTAAATGCTGACTTTTCACTATGAACCAATGGCCTTATGCACATGTATCTACCTTATCAGGAATGCAATATTTTACCTGAGTCTGGGGCTGAATGTATAAGTTGAAGGCTTGTCTCTGCCCCTCTGACAGCCTGAGGGATTTTAGAAAGGGTGTCAAAAGAGCTGATACAGGCATGGCTGGGTCCGAAAGAAGATAGTGAGCACAAATTAAGAGATGTTGCATTCAGGTTGCTAATTTCTAGCTTTCCTATTCTACCCTTGCTATTGTTGTGGACACATGCTCTCCTGTGAGCTCAGCTGTGCCTCCTGAAGAGATCATCTACAGCTGCTTTTTCATGCAGGAGAAGCTCCCATGGGAGCTTTCCCTCACCCATTTCAGATTGAGCAGCAAATACCTTCTGCTCCAGCTGCTCAAGCCTCACAGGGCCACCTTTAGCCAAAGCAGGTGTGAGAGCATTCACACGAGCAACTCTACTAGCAGTTCTGAGTGCAGTCATCTCTGAGAGAAGGGTGGTGAGAACAGGTGGGAGTGATGCTGTCATTCCCTCATCCAACACAACTGTGACTGAAGTGGATTTCTGTCCTCTCTGTGTATATGTGTGTCTGGTTTAAAGCTTTGTTTGGAAATACTGCATTTCTTATTTGATTATGAATGTTGTGAGTGATAAGACAGACCTTGAGTTAGGAGGAGGAGGAGCCCACTGGCTGAGGACGAAACATGGACTTTAATGCTCATTTTAGACACTGATGAAAAAGAAAGCAGGAAGTATGTGCATATTACATTACAAAAAATTTAATTTATGAAGTTTTTTATTATTATTATCATTATCCTTTCAATTATATACTCTGCTGCTGAGAAACTCAACCCGTGCCTAATTTACCACTCACGTACCTTGGGGTAAAAAATAGCATTAAAATGGGAGTTGCCAACCAGCTTCAGACTTAACAACACTGAAGGAGGAATGGGAGCCTTTGTATGCTCCCTGAACACAATGGACATCAGCCTTAAGAAGCAAATAGGATAATGGTTTCCTCTTGTACGTGTGCCAGCTGCTCTGTGAAGCTGTGTAAAATTCTGTGTGCTGGATAAGGAGTCGTGTTCACTCTGCAGGCTGCAGACTTCCGAGGCCCAGTCAACAGAGTCCCAGATTTTATAATACTCCTGGGCAGGATGAAATAAAAAGATGCTGAGATAGATACTGCTTTGGGTGAGGGACCCAGTCAGAAGACTTCTCAAGGCTTCTGATCATATGGGACATGAAGAGTAGAGAAAAGGGGCTTCATACAAGGTCAGAGCTTTGTCAGCGAATGCTACAGTGTTTCTACTGGCTCTGCAAGCTTCCAGAAAGGGGAGTGATTTGCCTGGGTAATTAGGTCAGGATTGTAGTAGTTTGGCTTCCTTTTATCCTTGTTATGTGGATAACTCGGATTTATTTTTTCTTCTCCACGGACTCAGCAGTACAATTTCAAAATTGACATGGTGCTTATCAGAAGTTAGTAATTGGATAGTGCAACCCATTTGTTTGATAAAGCTGAACTGTTCATTTTTGGTTTCTAAAAGCTAATAGGCATTGTTCCTTCTTTGACATTTGATTTTAATGGCTGTAATGTTGCTCCTGTCTCAACAGCTATATGTCTGGGTGTTTTCCTTGACTCCACGCTTCCTCTGCAGGAGACTGTTTTTAACACTTTAGCTTCCAGCATACGTAGTAGTTTCCTCAGTCCCCCATATGCTGCTGTATCCCATAGAGCTGGCGAAGGCAAAGTGCTAGGATTCAGGGGTGAATTAAAGCTGAAAGCAGAGGTACAGGTTTTCCCAGGTCTGCATTGCTTTAATTTATTCAGAAATAGTGTAATCATAAAAAAACCCCAAACCCCAAATCCTCTCCATCATGGTTTTGCACGAGCATGATCCTAGGAAAGATGGTTAGGTGAGGCAAAATTTTGGTATAAAAGGGATGTGTAAAACTCCTCTGACTCATTTGCCACTGAATGGAGTTTTCTGAGGTACCACTCGTGTTACTGCAGGACTGGGTTATTGCAGCTCCTTTTTCTCCGGCCTTCGAGAAAAATCAATTCATGAACTATGCAACACTGCTTCAAGGCTCTTTTTACGAGACTAGCCTAATCTACATATGGCATTGTCCCTACTTTACAGTCTTTTAATTGGCTACAAGCAGCTTACCATATTGATTGAAAAATTCTTCTTGTTACATTTAGAGCTATAGCTAATTATGATCTTTCTCTTCTCCTTGTCTTCTTGATTTGTAGTTCATCTCTCCTTCTCAGGAGCTCACTCCTTTCATCCAGGAGTCTCCTCTACTGGGTCTTATTCCCTCCCTGGTTTCATAAAGCCTCATGACTAAGCTGCTGGTGTTAGAAAGATACTGAATAAGATGAACCTGGGGCTCAATGGCAAATTCTGCTTTCTAAATAAATACTGGAAAGCTCTTGGTAGTATCATTACGTTATCTAAGATTGGTTGTTTAGAGAATATGTCAGTAGCAAAATAGAAAATATAAATTAAAAAAAAAATCAACCCTAAATATTTTGTGTATGTTTTATGGGGGCTAAAGAGAAGTTACAGAGAAAAGGTCAGTTGGTAAATAAAATGTGTATTTCCTTACAGTGAAATACAGTAGAATTGTTACTTAAAGGGCTGTTAGAAACAATTGTCACTCTTGATAACTGTAAATGTGTAGCAAAGTTAATTCATCCACTTATTGTTATGGAAGGAATACCAAAAGAAAATGCTATGATGAAGTATTATTTTCCAGAAATCTGACTGTAGTAATTTCTCCTAGATGATGATGCAATGATCCATGAACCAATAACTCCTGCAAAAAATAAAAGAAGTGTTAAATATTGAAGAATATCCATCTTATTTTTAAGACTGTTGCATCAAATTTCTGTACAATCCTCACTGCTGATGTAATCAATGGGAAATCCGTCTAAGCAAGAAAAATGTGAAATGGCATGCCACACTGTCATGAGTAAAGCTGATTGAAAAAATTCCACTTGACACCGTGTCACAAACTGGGGCCAGAAATTTTAGCATAATTCAGGAACTCAAAAGAGAGTTATTCCAAGACCTGGAAAATGTCATCACTCTCTTTGTAGTAAAATGTGTGAATTATTTTTATTGTTGCATTCGTTAGTATCCATATTTCCTTCTTTTGTGCCTTATTTTACACATTTAATTTAAATGAGAGCAAATGTGTTCTGGCTGAATGTCATATATGTGTTGTATATAACAGAACTATGATTAACTGTATGAATAATTACCAGTTGCAACTAAACAATTCAGATGGATAGTTTCATTAAGAAAACAACATGGGGTCATTATAAGGTTCTGGTCGCTGCCCCCAGTCTTAGAAAAAAATATAGTTCTCTGAACCACCAATCTGAACTGGTGATAAAATATCCCAAGTAGGCTCACATTAAGCTGGATAATATGCAGGCTGCTTGATTTGTATTGAATATGTGTCTGGTGGCTGGAACCCACTGTAATGAACTAGCCCACAAATCACAGCTTAATGGGAATCTACTTATACATATTGCTTAATTAAAAGTTGTGAGCTTATTAACATGTGTCTTTGGCACTGAGCTTTGGGGATGTAATCTCTGTGCAAATAAGACTAGGTTGTAAAAGTTTTATAGATTGACAATGATATTAAATTCCATACCTTAATAACCCATCATTTTCTCAAAGCATGGTTCCCATTCTGTATTTATTCAAAGCTGTGACAAATTGTTTGTTTGTAATCCTTTACTCCATAGGACTTTGTGTGCTTGCTTTATCTCAGAAATGGTATTGCTGATGTCTCATCTACTTCTGTCCATTTTTTTGGGGTTTTGCTAGATTTCTGGCTGGCATACAAGCTCAGAGACTCTTTTTTTATTATAGAGGCACCCCATGGCACAACACTTTAGTTAGAATTGTGCCAGTGTTTCCATTATAAACCTCTGGTTTTATGGATTTATAACTTTACTGTAAAAATTTGCTTCAGGCTTAAACTTGGACTAGAAGTTCCAAGAGTGGGAGGGAACATTTTTTAACAATTAGAACAAAAATCTGCAGTATGTTGCTCTTGGTTACATGACTTTCTTCATTTCTGGATGGCTAGTTTCAGAAACCCTTCTGTTCAATTTTTTTTTTTTTAGCTGTATCACATTTATCTCAGCTAATTCCACTTCATGTTCATTACTTGATATTACTTGAATTGATATTACTTAAGGAAAAAAATAGGAATAAAGCAATCTCTTGAAATGCTTTAGAAACACAACTTCTTCTTTCCCTATGGAAATACTTATTTCAACCTATTTGGCACCTCTCCTTAGACACTTGGCAATCTGATTATGCTGTATGGGGCAGAAGAAGGGAGAAAATTGGTAAATGGAGATAGATGAGCTTTCAGAGGTTGTTGCAAGATTCTAGTAGTTTTCATGTATATCACATATGCCATAGCTGTCCTTTCAGAAGAAAATCACACGTTTTTACATTATACCCTCTGAATCACAGATCTGTGAAAGAGCAAAGTAAAGCTCTATTCTCATTAATTTTGCTGTCTTCCTCTTCAGGAACTCAGCTTGAGAAAAGGATTGTTAACTGTGAATATACGTCTTCCCCTTAATGCCTCATTCCCTGTACCCTAACCTCAATGTCCCACCAGAGAGCATACAAGATTTTCCCCAGCTGACCTGTTTCCCAAAGAAGGGTTAGGAACCATTTTAAACAGATGTGCTTCTTCATGCAAGAAAGTTGTCTTTCTTGCCAGAATCAAATCGCTCTGAGTAAGTGCAAATGGAACCTGCTCTCCTTAAAGGACTTGGAAGTGAGAAGTGAGACCTTGAGTCTCCACCAAGGGCTTGAACATGGGAGGTGAGATCAGTCTGAGGGGAACTGCTCTAAGCCTCATGATGTTTACCAGAGGTCTAGACAATTGTTCTACCCTTGAGGAGACAGGACAGTGTGTGATATACCTACATCTCTGTACTTTACTATGATTCTGTCCCTAAAAATCATACCTGGGGGACAAAGATGGATGGTTGTTCAAACGAGCAAGTGGATGGGCAGGATTGTGGTATGGCAGACCTGTCATACCTGACATAGACAGCCTGAGACCTGTGCATCTGTGTCTAGCCTGAAGTTTTTCTGCAGCAGCGTAAGTACCGAGCAGTATTGCCATATCTCTTCCATGGTGTGGTGTTACCAAACCAGGATGGTTACCAATCCTTGGAGATCAACACTGAGAATCTCACATTTGAGATTCCCTACAAGAAGGCATCTCCCCCACCCTGGAATTCAGCTTGTGTTCAGTTGCTGTCCTGAGGCCCAAAAGCTGTTGTGCCTTCTAAAGCTTTGAGCTGAGAGCTTTGTGGTAGATCATTGCCAGGAGCCTATCACTAAGAGAGGTTTTTATTGAGGAAAAGGAGGGAAAGAAGGGTCTGCCTCTGGAGAGGGTTTCTGAATGGCCTGGATCTAGTTTCTACTCCAGTCTTTTGTAACATGCTGGACACTGCAGTGGGATCCCATCGCGACAAACTGAGACCCAGCAGCCAGCAGATCTGGGCCAGGCTGTGGTGTCTCCCAATCCTTGTTTGTACAGAGCCTAACGCAACAGGTGGTCCCTGTGGGGGTTTTTACAGTGAGCATTATACAATAATGAAGGATTAGTCACAAGTGACTAGTAACTAGATAGTTCTTTCTAGAAGATGAATGTGTCCTAGTTGAAGTAATAAGTATTGTTTTCAATACACATACTAAAATAATATGTATAGTTACTCTGGATTCACAGCAGTTAACACAACTGCATATGACAATTGAATAAGCAAAGTTATAATAGACTATCCATGAAGGATTTTCTATTTGTAGCCCACAAATTTTGAGTTCTTTACACAAACTGCTTTTATTCCAGCTCCTTCCTTTTTTTTTTTTTTGCGTTCATCAGCAGTTCTGACAGCTCAAAAATAATTATTTCAGTTTGGCATGAAACTTAGTTATTTTGAACAATTGATTAGAAAAGAATCAAGTCAGATGTGGTTTCGATTTCACACTTCACAACTGTATAGCAAAAAGGAATTTTCAAACAAATGATTGTTTCAACCTGAATTGTCAAAACATGTAATTACAAAAATGAATGCACTGACAGCACTGAATTTCTTGAAAGAAATTATTTTGACAAGAAGTTCAACAACTTGTCCATATTTTCATAAATCTATTTGATGGCACCTTTTTGTCTAATAAAAATTTTCCCTGCTTTAATTGGAAAGCCAAACTATTAGGACCTGACCCAAGAAAACAATTAAATACCACTGAAACCTGGAACTTGAAAAAGCATTTGAAGTGTTGAACATGCCAAGTTTCTGGCCTGATTCCTTCTGAAACTCATTCTTTAGAAATCTACTCCCTCTTAATTAATTTGATTAAGTAGCATTTTATCTGAGACACTCTCCATTGTGAAGAAAAGGAAAGTAAGAAGAGCTAGCTGGCAGTTAGACTAATGAGAAAATGA
Source organism: Dicrurus megarhynchus (assembly GCA_013399195.1). Lineage (NCBI taxonomy): Eukaryota > Metazoa > Chordata > Aves > Passeriformes > Dicruridae > Dicrurus > Dicrurus megarhynchus. The sequence goes on from VXAD01004815.1 coordinate 921,433, forward strand.
TAATTTCTCTTATACCCTGCCAGGGTCCAGTAAAATACTACTCGTATTAAAATAAAGTTATATTTCCCTAATCTTTTAGAGATGTGTGATTCTTTCAAAATTGTATTAAAATCAAAGATTTATTACTGTCCCAAGCCCCAGCCCATTTGTTCTAAGAGGTATGTTTGAAGGGAAGAAAAAGGAGAATTAATTGCAAATCTGTCTTACACACTTTTGTATCATATCCTTTTCACAATTTTATATTATTTTGTTTTTATAATAAAATTGAACATATGTATGTCTTTTGAGTATCCTGATTCATTAGGCAGCCAAGGGTTGCTTTGGAAGAAATGTTTGTGTGTTATTTTACCTGGGTAAGAGACTCAGAGACAATAACCCCAGCCTTTGCTGTGAAACACAGACAGCTCAGCAATTAACCCATGAAAATCCTCACTCCCTTGCCCTTCTCATGCACGTTGGTCGTGAGAAAGCCTCGCAAAGGGCACCCAGAGACCCAGCCAAGTTGATACCAGGGAGCAAGGAGAGTAAGGGACAGCCAGCAGGGGTGGTGCCATATGGGACGTGTCCTGGGATTCTGGTGGTGCACCACAGACTGCCCCGCTGCTGTCATGGGAGGGTGATGGCAGCGGTTGAGTGTTAATGGCAGTGGTGGAGGCTCCAGCAGAGACAATGCTGCACAGAGTCACAGAATCTCTCACCCAGGGGAACTTGGCATGCAGCTGGGCACGTGCCTTCCTGCTTTTGGGGTTAGCCCATCCTCATCCTCCCATGCTGCCATGCGTACTGACTCCCTGAGGCTTTGGAGGAACATGTGCTGGCCCCACAAAGGGAGTGTACTAATTCTGCAGCATCTGGGGTACAAGTGACCACAAAATGGGCAAGACCTGAGAAAAATCAAGCTATGGGTGCAGCTGCCTTTGGCAGGAGATTTTCAACTACTGCTCCTTCTGTGCTCCAGCAGTCAAGCACAAAGTGACCTGCCAAAACCAGGGAAAAATCCAGAGCTAACTGGGGATCACAGACACTCCTGAGCCTTTACATAGGTCCCACCTAGACAAAGACAAGCTGAAGCCGTTAACTCCACTCTTTTTGGGTCCTCTGCATATGTGATTCAGACTGTCTCTAACACAGCACACGAGTATACTTTCTCAAAGCTCTAATTGATATTCAGGCATAACTTTCTTCATATTAATGGAATTCACAGTTAATCTTCAGGGAAAAAATTCAGCATTTTTATGTGAATTTAGGTGTATATTGCTTAATCGAGGCTTTTGTGAATTAATTCACTAACAATAGGTATCCATGCTGGTTCTCTTTCAAAAGTCTTTGTTTCAATACAGCTAATAATTTTTAAAGAGTTACAGCTAATTATAAAAAAAAACTAATGAGGGTGTTCATGACAATACAAGAACAATTTCTATTAAAATATTATACTTTTTTCTGTCATTGAAAGGGTCACAATTTTTTTTAGATTCTTCTATACTGTAGGTATCCCAGGAACAAATTATGTTTTATCTGCTACCCCAGAATGCCATTGAACAGAATTTCATTTTCCACCAAAAAAGCGTCCGGATACCCCAGTGCTTTACATAGAGAGGTGCCAAACCCTTCCTTCACCAGTAGCAGATCAGCTTTCTGCCCAGACACTGGACGTGACAGAAAAGATGCAATGCAATCCAGACTACAACACCAAGAACATAAATACAAGAGGAGTAAGGCCAAGAGAAGTGAGATCTAGAGAGACATAAGTAAGTGGGTACAGGACCTTAGGGCCAAAGTTGCCTTTGATCAGGCTGAAGTTTACAGATTGCAAAGTATAGAAAGAGTTATTTCAAACTGCAGAGTAGTGAATGCCCACAGTGCCTGACATCTGGATGTGCATTACACTGTATGACCTTGGATGAAAGCCTGCTCCCTCCGAAATCAGCTGGAACTTTGCCCACCTACACCAGGGAGCTGTCACAAACGCTGCATGACAACCAATGAAAAGGGGTATGACAATATTGTAGGATGTGATCGCCTTTTCCTCACTCAGGAAAATAATCAGTGATTACTCAAGCAACTGAGGCAGAGATAAACTTCTTAGGTGATTGAGACAAAAAAGATGGTGTAATATTCTGAGAAAAGCCATTTATGTCCAGATCCCATGAAAACGAAAAAAAGAAGAGAGAGACAGAGGCTAACAATTCTCTGGATGTGTGAGTTCCTAGATGAAAAATGGGATCCTGCTAGTTGAAACTTCTTGAGCTTACTGACCAGGAACTGAAGGTAATTTTTTTCATTTATTCAATAAAGGTCTTAGAGGAAGTCAGTGCAGTGAAGAGATAAATGAAAATGTTCTTCAGTTGTTTAGAAACAATGAAAAAGAAATTTATTCTGGCGTTAACCAGAATCATGAAAGGATCAGTGTATGTAATTTTAAAGCAAATCCACAGACCCATCTGGGCATATCTAGAACACTTGCTGAAGGACTTACACTGTAATGCCAAAGATTGCATTGTTTTTTCTGGCCTCTTATGAACGTACGCAAAAATGAAAGGACTCTCTTTATCCACCATGCAAGTACAGCTAAAATATTGCCAATGCAGGCTTTTCTGTCGCCTCCTACTATTCTATGCATCCCTAAAGGTAGGACGATAATTCAATCTTTTTTCCTAGAGCACTCAGGACAAAAATACTAAATGGGAGAAGAACTGTGTGTCCTAATTCTGAGGAATGGGACTAAGATACCAGTATTTTTGACCAGTATCATTGACTACTAGGTAATCATCAAACAGTAAAAGCACCTAGAGCCTAACACAGTGACCACAGAAGGCAGAGAGAGAATATTTCCATTAGCTTCAGCTGGGCCCTTTGTGCTCTTGGGCTAGGTTTTATCAACCAAAACCAACAAAAGGTATATCTGTGCTGCAATAGTTGTGTCCCTTCTGAAGCAACTACCTAAAATTGTTCCATAAACATTTGAGTGGCAAAACTGTAACTAAATCCCTGTGCTACAGGGATTTCTTGTGCTCAAAACCTATCTAAAATGTGCAATATGCAAAATATTAGTCCATATTTGTAAACATGGCAAGTGGCTTCTAAGGCACAAAGTCTACTTACAATGGTGAAAAACTTCTTGCCACCTTGTTACATAGGGATTGCAAGCAAAACGTTAAGATCACCTACACTTAAATCCACTGAATTAACCTTTCTAAAAGTAAATATGTATGCTTGGGTTGTACTTTGTTCTTTCCTAACCTGGATGTGCCAAGTGATAGGAGAAGAGTTGCTTATTTTTGGTGTGGATTGGTTTTTTGTTGTCATTGGCTTTTTTTTTTGGTTGGTTTGTGTTTTTTGGTTTTGTCCATTTGGTTTGAGGTTTTTTGTTTGTTTTTGTTTTTTAATTTGAACTCGGTTGAGAAACACAAATCTTGGCATTGTCACACCTGATATTTGCTGTATTTCCTATGTAACAGTAGGCTTGAATAAGCATTGTTAACACCTGAGATTTTCTAATTGCTGGCTATAATGAGCACCTGATGCCCTAAGATATTATGATTTCTTTTCACCTTTCCCTTGTGAGGACATATTGTGCTGTGTTTCTCTGTGCTGAACAGAAGAGTGGCTCCTGGTGCCAGATGAAATAAAATCAAGATATCTCCCAATAATTTGAGAGCCAATATATGTCACTGCTCTAGCTCCCTCTGCTCTTGACATCATTTAAGGATTTCTGTGTGAACCCACCTGGGAATGACAGAGACAGACAGCAATCAAGGCAGTCCTTCTTGAAGAAACAACTGTAAATCTGACAGAGAACGAGTTTATTTACTCCTTTGTTTCTTCAGACCTTCATAAATCCATTTGGGAATTACACTGGGATGGATACGTGAATATGGCCACTGTGAACTCTGCTTACTGAGAGAAATCTCTTACATTTCTTATTGCACACAGTCAGTACATGAAACTTCCTTGACACAATACACACACAATATCAGGAATTTTACCTCTAGACATCTCAAAATGTAATAAAACTAATGCTTTCTGATAAGGAGGAACTTATAATTAGGCAATGTGTTCAGTCAGTGCTGCTGACTCTGCATTTCTAATTTGTGGGGTCTGAAAGTGGCTGCTTTATGAGGAAACAAAGCCTGGAGTGGATAAAAATTGCATGGTCTTCCCCAGGCTGCTCTCTAACCCTCCTTAACTTGTGACATCAGCTGTGCTTTAGAGAGAGAATCCCTTCTGCTTTCCCTGAGTCTGCATTCATATTTGCTATCAGAGGTCTTGATTTAAGAATTACCAGCACTGGAATGAATCTCATTGCTGTTCATGAACGCTGGTAAGATTAAGTATATATCTTTCACTTGTTACTTTTTCACATGTGATTGCATTCAGCAGTGCTGAACATCCTTGGATGTAATCCACTGAGGAAGTAACTTGCTATATTGGGCAATGATCAGCTGCAGGTTCTGAGGCTTCAAGCAACAGACTTAGATTTATACAGGGCACCTAAGGCAGGGCAATAGCTCTGCCTCCACGCCATTGCAGGAGCCATCCAGCTCCAGTCTGAGAGCACATATATGAATGGCATATACAAATATGTTGTGCCATTGACTCTGCCATTCTTTTCTTGTTTAGCTACATTCACATGAAGACTCAGTAAGTCACTGCTCAGTCTAGGAATGGGTGGGTTCATACACTTGCATGTGTTTAATTCCTGGGGCATGGCTTATATATGTCTTTGCCTGCAGACATTTTGTTAACCTTTTTTTTTTGTGTATGTGTGTGCATTTATTGTAACATTTAGACTTCATGTTGTTTAGCACACTGCTGTTTATTGCCTCTTTTTGAATGATAGTGGGAGAACACTTTTTCTGTTTTTAACCATTTCTGAACTGTGCTTCCACTAACATTGTAGTTTACAACACTGGGACCAAAAGCACTTACTGTGGTATGAGTATTACTATGTGGCTTTGGTTTCTACATAGTTAAGCCTTAGTTAAGACTGTCTATATGAACTGCTGGAACAGTTTTCAATTACTCCTTGGGGTTTGACTGTTTACTTCTGTATGTCAAGCTTTCAACTCATGTGAAAAGTAAAATTCATTATAAATTTATCTATATTGTCACAATTTAAAAATTTAATTGGAATTGTTTTAACAAAAGCAGTGTGTTCAAACAGCAACAATGTTAGTAGATTTCTGGGAGAGAAGAAAGGATAAGCTCATACATTCAGTACAATAACTGCTATATATCTTAAAAACCTGATATCAGTAAAAATCAAAATGCTTCCCACAAAGTAAAAATATCTGATTTCTTCTATTCCTCAAAAAAGCACACAAATCTCATATTAAATATTTTTTCTCTCAAGTCAGTGTTACTTACTTTCTGTGGTTCTTCTCTTACCTTTCTTTTTACTCACTAAAGGCTCTAGTTCTTGATCCTCGCTCTGTTTCTGAATGCTGTCAGAACGAACACAAATATTATCTCCTTTTGCTCTGCTACTGGCTCCCATTGCTACCTCACCTCTTTAGACCTGTTTCCTTCTACTCAAAAATACCAGCTCCTCTGCCTCTCTTCTGTCTCTGAAGTGTCTCAGATCTGCTCTGAAGTCCACAAGGCTCTCATTCTCTTCATTTTCCATGTGCAGCATATCCTTGTGCTTCTCACCACTGCTGCCCAACCTCCAGGGCATTGTGTTGCTCCCTCCTGAGCCTTGCAGATACACAACTCTGCATCTTGGAGAAGGTGCTGCTTTCTCAGAGCCTGTCCAAAGCAATCTGACCACTTTGGTAAACAGCTGGAAGGCCACCACAAGGAGAAGTCTGTTTGTCAGTTGCTTTGGCTGTGTTACTACTCTTCAAGTATCTCTTCCCCACTCCCCTCAGTCTTCCACACCAAGTGTGGTTACGTTGGCTTCTACACACCCCAATTCCTCTCTGCCTTTTTTTTTTTTGCAGTGCTCAAAAACATTATTGCTTTTTTTCACAGTTCCTACACAACCCTGCTTTAAATTCCTCCTTCAAGCTCCTATTTTACTGTGCTGCAAAAAAATTACTGGGCTCTGCCAAGTGCTCAGGGAGAGTCTGATAGTAATTTACCGTTATTTTGCAAAAAAATATTATTTCATTTTCCGTAAATGCTCCCCTGTCTGTGGCTGTCTGACTTTATCTCTTGTGTCTATCAGTTGCATTCAGAGCCCACATGCAAGTTTTCTCTGTCAGTCTGTACCATTTTTCTATGGATACATATCCTCCAGCAGAAAAAGCTGATCCTAAGAAATGCTGAGCCAACAGCTAAAGATGATGTTCGGCTAAAGATTTTTGCAGTTCTTTTTCCCTGGTTTTTTTCTGGAAGTCTTAGGGTTTTGTTTCTTTCTTTTGTGTTGTTTCGTTTTAAATTCAATTTTTTTTATGCATCTGGCTAAGAATGGCTTTGAAAAATAGTGATGGATACCAGTCTAGCTCTTGATACATAGCTGTCTGTAGATAGGCTATTGAAATAGAGGAAAGTAAGAGTGCTACAGAGCAGAGGTAATCCTCACATTGACATCACTGAGTTCTTCTTAGTTGGCAGAATAAACCCTAACCAAAGTAACCAATACTGTCATGCAATATTTACATTTAAATCTAAATCAGGACATACATATGGAAAAACTATATATGATGACATTGCAGATTGCCTTTTTTCAAGTAGGTCCTTCAGGGTAGCAGCTGGATTGGTTTTCAGATAGGGACTTCTTAATCCAGGCAGATGTAGCTCTCATCAGAAGTTAATTTGCAGAGATATTCACATATGCAAATCATGTCACAATGGCGAAATGCAACCACGTAATGACTGGAAAATGTTATACCCATAAATCATACTACCACGATCATCAAAATTTCCACTCAGCCAGGACAAATTCAACAGCATTTATGTCTTTCCAGCTTTTAGCCCATAAAAAATCTGTGTTTTTGGAGACTGTGTTACACTGGTGATCTTAAAACTCCCAAGTCTGGTATAATGAGTCCTCAAGTGCGTTATAACTTACCAGTAATTACATTTCAACATTTCTGCTTTCAGCAGTTAGTGTTTTATTCATAAACATTTAAACACTGAATTAGGCATAAAATAAGAATGTTGGCAACAACCCGGCTTAATTTCATTAACTATTAGGTAAACGTAGTATTGCTTCTTCAAATAATCCTTGGTTTGAATGCTAAAGATGTAATGAACTTCATGGTTCATAGCATCTGACATTGCTTAATTAATGGGTGCATTTATAGTACATAGGCCTCGGTAATTGATTTATATGCATGATTTGCACATACAGCTGTTAGTTCCTGTAGGAAAGTCATAATTCAAATGTGTGCATATATTCAAGATATGGGGAAAGGGGAGAAAAACCCACTTCACAAACTTGTCAAGTTCCCAACAAAACATGATAACAAACAAATAGCACAAGAAAAAAAAAATAGCATCAGAAAAAACTACCAGAAGAAACATTAATGTGATCGCTTTGAGTTTCCACAGCTCACACATTTCAAGTGGAAAACATGACAAAATGCTTCTCAGCATTTTTTTCCTCTTTACAGTAGATGTGGTTAAGTCTATATACGCCCACACACCTCTGTGAGTCTGTTCATATTACAGCGTATGTAGGGTGAATGGAGTCCACATTTTCCATGCCCGTCTGAGTTTCTCTCCCTCACTCAAATACACATAAACACACCCAAGGTATACATAATTCAGATTTAGGAGCAAGAACAATAAAGCTAAGAAAAGGTTACACCTAATATTACACATGTTTAGTCTCGGGGCAAATCTCCTAACCGAAGCCAAACATTGGAGGCAAGGGAATTCAGCACAGGTTTTCTAGCCTGTCCAACAGATTACTTCTGAAAGCCAAAGTGGTGTGTTGAGAAGTCGATGCTGAAGAATAACTGAGCTCTGAGTGGAAAGAGGTCTCCTGTGGCAGTTTAAAAAGGTTGAGGAAGAGAAACAGCTATTTCTGGATTATCCATTACCTTGGAGTTAAGGCTGCATCCTTCCTAGTACTTTTCTTGCTGTTCAGTGTATCCCAAGCAACAGTCCCACGTGCTGAAGCAAATGTCCCCATTCCAGCATGCAGAGGTCCAATTCCCCCATCTTTCTCCCTTACACTGACAACTACCCCACATTAGCAGCAAACCTTATTTCAAGGGTCCTTGCAGGAAGGGCTTGCCATTTTAGGGTTTTTGGTTTCGGTTATCAAAGCATTTCATTGTATGTTAAGGAATGCAGAGCGCAGGCAGCTTGATGGCTTTCACAACCCTGGCTCCATTTCCTGGTGCTCTAAGGCAACACTTAGCTTTTCACTCTCCAGACCCTTATAGCTCTACATCTGCTATTCTAATGCCTGCATTCATCAGTAGACTGGCAATAATAAATTTTCTTCTTTCCTTTCTCTTTTTTTTCCAAAGGCTCTCCCTTGTACACACGTTTGTCATTTCTTCACTATTGACTGCTGACTGGCCAAACCTCCATGAACAATAATTCCATTATAATGTAAGCCAGGGGCATGGCTGGCTTCATGGTTTGACTGGAGGCAGGTGAAAGGGTGGAAAGGAGATTATTTTAAACTCTTAATCATCACTCATCTTTTTTCAATATTCATTGACAAGCTGTAGTGGAAACTATATTTTTTCTTGTGAACCCAGTCACTCTTCCAGATTCTTATTCCTCGGTATTAGCCCAGTGCTTTCCTTCTGAGAGTTTTAATGCAGTCCTCTGAAATCAAATCTTTCCCACAGTGTTAGTGACTATGCCCTTACAGTCTGGAAAGGCCTAGCACTCAAACTGGTGGGCTAACATCATTTACATCCCCACGACCTAAGAGGCATGAAGAACAAGAGCTGAGGGCCTGAACACAAGCCTAGTCCCTGCACAGTGCAGATGAGTTTGCACTGTGTGGATTGAAAGTCTCATACACCAGCTATTACTTGAGAAATGCTGCTGAGAAATGCTGGGTGATTCCCTTTGATTTAGAAGGTATATAGTTAAAAATAGAGATGGTGGTGTAAGGCAACATCTTCTTTTCTCCTTGTTGTAGGGAAGTAGAGGCAGTTCAGGAAGCTGTGGAGTGGTAAGGACCAGCTCAGCTCTTAACATCACCAATGCAGCATTGATGGGCACAGCAGAGCTGTCACAGAAGAACTGAATCAGAAATAATTTGGCTGCAGGGATATGGTGCATGTCATGAGTGAGCTTGGAGCCAAACTGTATTACTGTATAAATATCCCAAAGTTCACTTCAATGGTATGTCTGTTTTACTGTCTCTACATGAAACACATGCACTGTTCCAGTCTTCCTGGAAATGGGCAGTAGCCAGGATTTAGTCCATGGAGGGAATTGCTGTAGTTGCTACTAACTTTTATAGTGGAGGAAATTGAAAGGCAAACAATTAAGCTATGTTTAGGAGACATTCTATTAACATTGGCTGATTTATATAATATGCATGAAAAAAAGAAGTAATTTGAAATCCTAAATCTAAAAAAAATGAAAAGTGGGAGGAGAAAATAGAAAAAATACACCACAGTCTTTGAGTCAGATGATTAAATGGCTTCTCCCCTTGTCTTCCTCAGTCTGATTTTACTGATCTGACACACTGTTTGGAAGTATTTCAATTATGGGTTTAGATTTTCAGAGGGGTTGGCCTCTGAAATTATCCTGAAATCATTACTTATTTTTCAGAGCAACAGAATGAGTTTCTTGGAAGATGTAGGCAGAAATGGTGATTACCTAAGATAACAAATACTATGTAATATAAACATTTTCTGCTAATGCTTCCTCCTCTCCAACATATAATCCAGTTCTCATTGATTTAAAAAGCAGTTGGGTTTCATCTGATCACTAGTTATTAAACAGCTTCTAAAGCTATAAAAAAACCCCCAAAGCTTTGCTAGAAATAACCTTTGTTTTCTTGCCAGACTGTAACAATAATAACAATTATATATAAACATGCATATACACACATTTCCTTTCCATTTTTGTATCTTCAATCATCTGGAGTTCTTCAAGTATTTTATGCAAGTGAGTAAAAAATAATTATCTTTGTTTTGCAGGCACAAAGGGAAGGTATGGTTGAAGTTGGCAGAAAAAGGGATAATACCGAGAATTTTCCACCAAGTTTAAAAAAGATCACGTTTATATGAAAACTGCGCTGTGTTTCTTTGACCAAATAGTCTGTGTTCGGCATTTTTTACCCTTTCCTTTAGTTCTCCCAGCGTCCCAAGCATCCTTGAGACAAGGTTTGAACTCTCATAGCAGTCTTGGCAACATTCTCGATGTTAATTTGGACAATTGTTAGAGCATGGGTTCCTTCTGTTCGGATAGGACCGTTGTTAGGTCTGCCATTTCTAAGAGTCTGATTCTGGTCCCCTTGCTTTCATTTGGTGTGCTTTTTCACACCACATCAGGTGCAGGCTGGCACTGCCAGCAGGGGCCAGTCCCTGGCTGCCCATGCCTGTCCCTGTGCCCAGGCTGTGCAAACAGGCAGCGTTCCTATGCAAGGGCAGGCAGAAGTGGAACACTGGGGCATGTCATGCCCAGGAGGTTTTTTTTTTTTACTCCATGAAGTTCCCTATTATTTGCCCACAGGGCACATGTCCTTCTCATCATGCTGCTGAACAGAGACTGCTCATCTGCAGCAAGGTGACCACAGTCCTTCCCCTCCCCAAATCTGTCCTTACCCATGCAGAACCAGCAGTATCCGCAGAGATAATGGTAGATGAAAAAACAGGCAAGACTGAAGGTGTTAGCTGGTTTATTAATGTGGCAGGATGCTGTTAACTATACATCAGATAGCACTGAAACAACTGATTTTTCAATCAGTGTTAATGTTTCTTGCTGGAGGGGTGAATCTTACTCTGTGCCATGTCCTCCTGACTGGTTTTAGAACGTGTTCTTTCCCATGCAATGGTTCCCAAATTTGTGGGTGTTTGCACAGCAGGGAAGCATGCTCAGAGCTGCTGCAGTCTTAGTTGAACTATGCAAAAGCATATGGATGTGGTCTTGTGATTAAAAATAAAGTTTCCTCTAAACAGGTTCCTGGGGAAGTATTTGTCTGTTCTGCAAAGGGATTGCCGTTAATTCCAACTAAGGAGCACTTTAAAACTATTAGGAGAGGGTAATTTTAGTAGTTCTACAGATGATTAAAAAATCATTTTCTAAAATATTCTCGCTGGAGTTTTTTTTTCTTTTTTTAAAGAAAGCATTTAATTGCTCCAATCAACCATAGCTACTTTCTGTTCATGATGTAATTTGTATACAAGGTATATGGTAATTTTTCATATTTGATTAGGAATGTATTCCCGATAGTTCCTATCACTCACCTTTAATTGACTATAACTCACTCCTCATTAAAGAAAGAAGGACTACAGTAAGATGGAGAAGGGGAGCACTCTGGTTTTGCAGTAACATGACCTGGCACACTGGGTGATGTTCCTCTGATAGACACAGCTTCTATTATTTTTCCACTCCTGTGACACCAGGAGTGGAAATCCCAGCTCATAGAGAGGTGAGGCCAACTTTGATTTTAGTTCCAGAATTCACCTTGGCATCACCCACCTGTGTACTACAAAACCAGTCTCTCTGATAAGCAGAAGAAATTCTGGCCAGCAAATGCCACCAACACTTGACAACACTTGAAATATGAAACAGCTTAAGTGGTCGAAGAGTGTGACTCCTCTTCCCATCCTGGATGCTGAAGCTGGACATCCCTACCATGAAGCAAAGAAGGCTGTTTCCAGCACACCACTCCATAAAGACATGGCACGGTAAGTAACAACAAGTCCACATATTTTGATGTGCTTCTAACACCCTGTCTAAGCCCTCAGTTTTTCCTGATAACTTGTCTTCAGGTATTGGATGAGTAGTGACACAGGAAAATCAGGTATCCAGGCAATGTGCAGTCTTGCCTGTCTTTAGATTCTGCCCGTGCAATAAATCCAGCAAGAGATAACATGGTAGGTATTGGTGAGCGGTCTACATGGAAGGGCAGCTAGGCTGCCACTTCTCTGTTGCTTCCACTTGAGATTAACAGCTTTATTTCATTATGAAAAACAATCCCAGCTAGCAAGTGCCACTACAGAGCTTAGAGATTTATTCAGTATCAAGGGTCTGCATTACCTTGTGTCTCATTCATGGGAGACACCATTCAGTGATGTCTTACCATCCATTGCTTTATGCTTTTTTTTGTGAATTTGTTTCCTCACTAAAATAGACCCAGACACATTTTCTGTGGTATAACTCTGAATCCTAATTTTTTTTTTTTTGAGGGAAATTCTTTTGTCCTAAGGACCATGCAACACTGAGCTGCCCATGGTGGAGCAGTTCTGTAAATGAGATTTTGGCATGGTACATGGCACATCCATTGCTGTGAAGAAATAGCTGCCGGTGGTTTAATCACTAGGACCAGTCTAAAATTACTGGTTTTCAAGGACCTAAACCCCAACTTTCCCTTCAGCATTTTGAATTTCCAGACCTTGTGTGATAGCCCACTGAAACCCAAAACTTCAGTATGTTTTCCCCAAGAGTTTTCTCAGAAGTTTTGAAAGCTGAAGCGTTTTTATTTTCTTTATAATAGTTCCCAGGAGCACCTGTCAAGGGCTGGGTACTCTGGTGTCATAAAAACATGAAACACCAGAGTGCCTGTAAGCAAAAAGCAGCCACGATTCAGAGCAGTGGAGCGCTGGCAGTGACTTGTTGGGCTCTCCCTGTTAATGTTGATGATGCCCAGAATGCTTTGGTTAGGCCTTTGAGCTAGGGAAAAAAAAAAAGACCTGATGCTGCCCAGATTATTCCACAGCATGCCTGGCCTTGCCAAGTGCGGACTGCAGCTTCCCCTTCACTTGTAACCTTGGGCTGGAAGCAGTCACTGTTCCTGCTGATGCCCCAAACTCCATCTAACTTCCCAGATTTCTTGAACTCTTTCCCTACGTGCAGCAACCTGTCTATTCTCCAGGTGGTTCCCTAAGAGGAGCAGTGTCCACACCTGTGTGGCTGTGACCATAGCTAAGCTTCTGCTGACACAAACAACATCATCCTTTTGAGTCACCACAGAAAACTGACCTCACCCAGGATGAGTTGTACCTTTAGCAGCCAGAGGACTCATTGTTAATGTGAGGTTTGGCCTTCTTTTCACCTTCTGGCTTAGCACACCACAGTCTGATGGTCTACAGGAGGAGGTGGGGGCCAATCAGGACACTCTATTATAAGTCCTTTCCCCACTCTTTATATGTCTGTTCCCCTGAGCCACCCCTTTCCCAAAACACAGTGGCTTTCATCATGTCATAACAGAGAATACTCCATCCAAAAAAGAGATCGGTGCTAAAGAAACCATTACACGGCTGTGCAGTCTTTTTTGTTCTCTAATATTAAAACCTGGTAATTTGTCGTGACAAACAAATAGTTCATTTGTATGACTAATTAGTAGCTCTGTTTTTCTCCCTGAAAACCAAGTGCTTAATTTCATGACCCTCTATTTCCTGTGTTTGGGTTGAACTGCTGAATCCACACCATTCCACAAACTTTCATCAAGGCTTGGTCCCTTGCTATAGGCCCTTCCATCTGACCTCACCAAACAATCATACCTTCCCTTTTCCCCTAGACACCTATCTTTCTTCACATCAGTTAATTTTGCCCTCACAAGTGTTATGGACACATACCTGACTACATATGCACCTATGGAAAAGAGAGAGCAGAATTTAACAGGGTGATAGCTGCCTCTAACAGGTAGCTTTATGCTATCTGTGACCAAGGCTCCATGTAGCTATCCTGAGACAGTAACTTTTCTGCCTGTTTTCTCATCTCTGAAAACTCCTTTGCAGAGGTTCCTTGAGCCCTTTACTTGAGTAACCTTTCCTGAAAGCCCAATATTACAGTAATTTAAAAAAAAAACTTCTCCTTTTAAGGAATGGAGGGCTGCCTGACCGGTGTGAGGTGGGTCCTGAGGAAGAATTGCAGAGGGGTGAGGGGAAAGGAAGGATGCCCCAGACACCTGTGTTGTCTTGAAACCCACCCGAGGGATGGCCTTGGTTAGATATCACATAGAACATTTGCTGACAACTGTCACCTGCCTTCTAGATGGCCCTGTAAGTAAGGACATAAGGACATATAAATGGGTATTGGTAGCTACTGTGTCCCCTTTTTAGTGCTCTTTCAGACTTTTGCTTTGTCAGGAATGTTAATAAATGCTTCAAGTACATTCACAGCTATCTGTTTTCTACACTCACGAATCCAAACAACTCTTAAATTAATCTGTTAAAATCCATCCTGGGGAAATGTGCTGAACCAATCTTGCATTTAAAAAAAATTAAAAGAGAGCATTTGATCTCAAAATGTTACATGTTGTTTATGTGTATTAACTCATTTCTGTCCCAGGACTGGGGACAGGGGTTGGTTTGTTTAATTATCGGAAAACCCAAATTTTTCAGATTTGTGCCAAGCCATAAACTTTTCGTTTCTCTAATCCTAGCCCTTCAACAGCATGTCCAACAAAAGGCTGTGTGTAGCCAGAGACTGCTCTGACTTTGCAGGTGGTGGCTCTGGTTGTCTTTACAGTTGTTTAGGTGAATGCAGGCCTGGGAGTAAAGGTGTTATGCCAGCTGGAACCTCTGCCTTTTCCAGAAAGGCTGAGGGTTCGTACAGCTTCTGATATCAATCTATCTCAGATGGTGCCATCACTAAGAAACCCCAGAAGGCAGCTGTGTCCTGACAGTGCCCCCCTTGCCATGCCCTATACCACTGCTGGGGTTCTATCTCAGTTGAGGAAATGAATTGGAGTAGAAAGCATCTGGGGATTCATTTTCACAACGAGTCTCCCTGGGTGTAGAGGTACAGCTTTCTGTGAATTTTCATTGTACTTCGCAGAAAACATCAGGTTCAACCAAAAAAAAGCTGTATTATAGCAAGGGAGAAAAAAAACGCATCAGGTAGTGAAACAGAAATAAAATCGAGAACAATTTCAGTTAAAAAAGTTTAAATGCTTCCACACCTCACAGGCTCACTGTGGAAACTTGACAGTCAAATATTAAACAGTACACCATCTTACTGAATTTTATGTCATTATAGTAACAAAGTTATTAAACTTGATATAGTTTTCTTTTTAATTTCAATGAAACATATTTCCTGATCTTTTCATAAAAATGACCTTTGGGAACCATAGAAATCTCGACATTTCTTTATTTATGCTGCTGCATCAGCTAATGCTTCCAGTCAGAAGCTATATTGGGAAGCACATGAAAGCCTTTATATGATACACTAATATCGCAAGCTAAATGTTGCATTAGAGCATTTTACACTAACAAGCTGAAAGCTTTCTTCTATGAAATTACTTGATGTGTTTCTGTGAACAAGATAGTGTCAGTGGATCTGTAATCTTTTGCAAATATTTCTCTATACTCTTCGTTCTATTCTGGAATTTTATACATGATTTTTCTGTCTTACAAACTTTCTTTTTATAATACGTCCTTTTCACAAAGCAAAATAAAGGCATATATATACATACAGTTAAAATAAGCTATTATTCATCTTTTAAAAAAAAAGATAAAACATTTTTGATGGCTTTCCATTATATATAGCAATATAAAATATTACTATAAATATTACTATAACATACAATATTGTTATATTGATTTTCATTGTTGATTGAATTTTATAGATAGCTGTGATTTCTAAGAACTGTCCAATAGACAGGAAGTTCTGAATGAATCAAGAAATCTTGAAGCCTGGGCTTAATCCAGTCTTCCCATTGACTTTCTTCAAAGGACATAGGTTTAAAAAAATAAGAGTGTTCCCGTGTATATCAGTTTGGAGTTAATGAGGAGAATAAGCCTAAAGGACACCAAAAGCCTTGTTTGTGCTTCAAAAGGCTTTGTGAATGATCTGAATATTTCAAAATCAAGTAGTATTTGAAAATCTAAACTGGATTCACAAATGGCCAAGTCTCCAAAAATCACAGGCAGCTTCTGAGAATACGGACTTTTAAACACTGGTCCTTAAATCCTTTTCAAAGCACATCTCGAAAGAAATCCAGTCCAGTATTCAGAAAGTTGGGAAAATGGAAAATGATGAGAAAAAATTTCTCTTACTTTCAAGCATTCATCAAGTGAGGAGAAGAAAACATTAGAAAAGAGAAGAGAAATTATCACATCCATACAACTTTCAAAGCAGGTCAGGAGTTACAAAGGGATTGCATTCTGTATGAAGCATCGCAATATGGATTGGAAATAGGAGTAAATAAATAACACCATAAATACATAAAAATAAACTAATTTTTTTTCAGAATTGATCTACTAATTTAAAATAAATGTGCACTTCAGAAGTTGCTTTCTGACTTTCCAAGTTCACTGTGAGAGTCAAGTCAAGTGAGGAATTTGGAGATCTGAGGTATATAAACAGTTGTAAGTATCATTCTGCAGGAATATATATGAATATGTAAACCAAACCACAATTTTCAGATAACGCTAAACACATATCATTGTATGTCAGATCCATCAAAAATTAAGCCCTTGGATCAAACAGATTTGCCCCTGTTTACCTTGGAATTAATTTTAGGGCATGACATCAATTAGAGTAGGCAGACCTGATGTTCGTCTCTGCTAATGACGAAATGAAATGCTGAGTATCGCCTCATTTTTTAACAGAATGGGCCAAATGCTGCCCTCGATTACATTCCCAGGCCTCAGATAACATGAGTATAATTGAAAGCAGTTTTGGTTCAATATTTTTTGTATTTTAGAAGCTATGGAGCAATCAAGCAATATGACCTTTTAGTGGTCCACCAAAGAATCAAGTTCTGTTCTGTATGGGATCCAGACTAATCAATATCCTATTACGATCACAGCCTGTTTTGTTTTTTTCTTTCGCACAACTGAGACACATTGAGAGTTGCTTGGACAAAACATTTCTCCCTGGAACAGCTGAGACTTGGCAGATTCACAAACTATTATAGTGTTAAACCTATGCTTTTCAATAAAATGACATGAGTGTTTAAGTTTTATTGTACAATGTAGTGCAAACATACCCAGGCTTAACTCATTCAAGCACTCCTCATTAAGCCAAATCTCCAAACAACATCCACAATGAGAGAGAGAGTATAGAATGATTTTATGCATTAATAAATACATATAAACAACAAGCTCATACTAACTTGTCAGGTAATAGTAGAGGTTTAACAACCCGAAGCATAGGATAAAGTCCATATTAGTACAATGTCTAAGTTTTCTCTTGGATGACAGAAGACAGAATTGACTGAAGGAAATCTGAACCCCACAGGGAGCCAATAACTTTCCAATGAGTCAGAGTATCATCCATCATTTTCAAGCACAGGGGTGACTGATAGCTTCTTTGACTTGCAGAAATATGGGGTGAGATCCTGGGGTGAATTCAATGGCATCTCTCCAGCTCTTCAGCATGTTCAGACTTCCACTGGTGAGATCAGTGCAAAATAAGGGTGGCACTACAGGTGTGCCTGAGCACACATGTTGCATACGTTTTGATGAGTAGAAGGAAAAAAAGCACCGGATCTGTTCTTATTTCACAAGACCATCTCGAAGGAAGTAAAGACAGCCTGTCTCCATGTGCACTCAGCTGTATTTCAGACCAAAAATAAGGAGGAAAAACCACAAACCCTACTCAAGGTACATTTTTCCTTCAGAACAGGTTTGTTTTCCTAAAACCAAATAGCCACAGCCCTGTTATTAAAATCAATAATGAACTAAAGTCGGGTCATAGTTGTTCTTTGATTTTTAGGATGAACATTTCTGAGGAATAAATCTAGTGGACTTGTAGGTCAGAATAACAGCAGTTTCACTTGTTTGTGTTCGCCTCCCAGTAAGGCTTGCACGTGTGAATTTTTCTGCTTAAAAATATTACACTGGCCATCATGGAAACCGTGGGGTGAAGGATAAAAACTCTGTACCTCTCAAGTTGTTTTGCAGTGAAGGGGATATGGGCAGGGGCCCTGCATTGCCACATTCCTGCAGCAGCATGATGATGCATGGGCGAGAGGCACCAGTGTGGAGCTGGAGTCTGTTGTCACCCAGTGAGTCCATGCCCCTTGAATTTGAGTTTCTCTGCAGTGGCTACAGCAGTCCGTGAAGAAAAAAAAAGGTAGGTGTAAAGGCCTTTTATTGAAACTTCATACTGCACCATATTTAATACGCCTTTCCCTGGATACTTGTTTGGAAGAAGGAAAGAACCTCTCTCTCAAACTCCTATTGGAACTCAGTAATGTGCTAAGGTAAATGCATGAAACAGTATTTTTCTTATTTATTTATTTTTACACACATATATGAGCAGGCCAGGAAATCTGTAGTGTATCACTCTGTATTCTGCACCTGCTTGATCACTCTTTGCTATGCTAATGAAAAACTAATGGTATTTGACTTTCCTGTTTGCAGGAGGCAAGAGTACTTTTTATAAGAGTGAGCAGAATTTTAAAAAATGTTTTAACTCCTCTTGGAGTCAAAACCAGGCATCCCTGAGGCCATGGCTTGAGACCTGGTAAGCCATGGGCTAACAGTGTATGCATCCTTAACACTGAAATAATGGGAGGTCTGTAACTGTTGTGGCATGAACACATTGGCTCTAAGTATCTAAATGAAGTTGACCCTTTACATACTAATGTTCCATTACTGCTAATAAAAAAAAAAAAAAGCATTTTTTTCAGAAGCAGGAGTAGAAAGAAATATTACTAATACTTTAGTAAGATCTATGTATTCTCACTGCAATGAAATGAGAAAGGTCAAATTTCCTCTCCCATCCTTTTTTTTTTTTTGTATTCTCTAACTTCTCACCCATCTTTGTTGTACTAATGAAATTAAGATATCCTTCATGATATAACTGTGAGCTAGGGGGAATCTAAATTACCTTCATCTGGCATCATTCCAGTATACTATAAATGAAGTAATTGTCCTTGACTATAAAATTTGCATTTTCAAGACTTAATTGCTATCATTACATCTTTTTGTAATTCTATTAATTTAACTGAATGGAGCATTTGGTTTTATGGTAAAAAATTTGCATTAAAACATTGTACATCTAAATAGAATTTTAATATTTGTGTCAAAAGCTCAGTACAGTTGTCCCACAGGACCTAAACAATTTCACAAGAAGAGAATAGGAAGCAGTCGCACTTTAGGTCAACAAACAGGTTTCCTTTTGGTGACTATTAATAGAACTTGCTGTAACAGGCGTCGTGTGCTGAAAATCACTCCTGCCTGGTCTCTGCAAAAGTGTTATTAATCTATGAATTCCATACCATAATTCTTAACAGGAAATGTATTTGCCCAGATACAGAGTAGGTAGGATGTATGTTTGTTTTGTCAGGAAGCAAACGTCTTTATTTTTCTTCCTTTCCTGATTCTTTTCTGACAGAACAAGGTGCTTTGGTCAAAGACTGTGGACAAATGGTTAAAGCAGTGTGAGGACTCTGAAGTGGCTGAATACATTGCAACTGCAATGATGTCATGTGCACTTTTTTATACATGGGGCCCAGTGGTAAGGTAAGAATGTGTTACCAAGTACACCTAATTTGAACCTGGGTCCATCTTCTTGCAGTGGATTTATGCGGTACTTGGGGACTGTGACCTCTCATTAGGTCTTTGGAGGTACCTAAGCCACTGGAGGCCTTGGGAAGTAGGAACCCAGTGGGTCTGGGGTCCCACTCAGGCAGCACTAAGAGCAGTCACTCCAGGCACTACAGGAAACCACTGACAAGTGGATGAGTAAACAGTGTTTCATGCTGGTCAGAAAAGTCTATGCTATTTTCCATTTTGTGTTAATAAATACTACTGAGTTGTATAACATGTTATTTATGCGAGTAATCAAGATGGATTGGCTTTACATTGAATATGTCTGTGATTTCTCTTTTTTCATTATTTTTTTTGTTTTTTTTTAGCATATGAGTAATATTTCACAAGAGGTAGAGTGTATTAGTGACAGAAATCTCATTAACTGTTCTTAATATATGTTGTATTTACTGGACTTCATAGTCATTGTGTAATTAAGCTTCACAACTGGCTTGTGAAGCAGAAAAGATGAAAGATGTCTCCATGAAAGAGATTTATGGGATGGTGAAATTAAAGACGGATTTTTCAAAGTGTATAGGTACCAGTTTTTTTTGGTCTTGGTGCCTAAATACCTCTAAGGGCCCAAAACTCTTGCAAAGCTGTGTAGTGAGACACTGGTACCAGGCTAGACACAAACCTGGGAGCACAGCTTGAAGCCTCTATTGGAGATCATGGCATTTGGGCAAGTGCCATAGTGGGTTTGCCTTCTGCCCTTGTCTCTTGAATGGGAATCACACTTACACACTGTGGGGATTTAGTGATGGTTCAGGGTAGGCTGGAAATGCAATATAAAAGTCATAAGAGCAGGTAACCTGCTCCTTCTACGGGCATCTACATATGCAACATTTCTATGGGGGCTTTGGCCTTTATTGGAGAAACTTCAGCATCACAGATGGGGCGCGAAGGGCTGACAAGAGTTTTATTTCAGTGCTGAATCTCCCAGACCTACAGATATCAGCTCTACTGTGCCACTGGAGTCTGCTCTGTTGTTCTAGGCATGTGCACAGGGTACGAAGGCTCACAGGGGATCTGCTGTACACAAAGATTGCACTTTTTCCACTTCAGGGAGGACCCTGAGTATGTTCTTTCTTAACGGGTGAATTTCATTTGATGTGAACATTATGTTAAGGCTGAATTTCTAGGCAGATTATATGATAGTGCATTAGAAGAAAAAAACCAACCCACTCCACCACCAACAAAAATCCCCAAATCCAAAATAAAACACATATTCTTTTGAAAAACCCAGGTCTAGCTGTTAGCATCAATTATTTCAAACACCTACTGACTCTTCTGGCACATCTATCTCATTGAATCTTGGAAGTGATTTTATGTGCTTTAAGCATTTGATCACATAATCAGCTTCTGCATAGCAATGCAAAGGATCCTGAGCATTGTCCTGGCAGATAGTCAAGTCAAACCTGACACAGAAACAAACATAAGGGAACAATTGTTGTCAAAACACATCGCATCACTTTGCATGGTAAAGCATTTGCTCTGGTAATCCACCATGCTGACGTGTCCCTCTGCTGATGCCATCTGAGCAGGGACTGCATCCTTAAAGTTGACATGTGCATCACATTACAGCAGTGATTTTGTTATATATCATCGGCATAATGGATATTCAGAAGAGATTCATAATCTTGAAAGGTGGTTTGAATCCAGAGACCTCATCCATGTTCTGGTGACTCAGAGCATTTTGGAAACTCATTTTATAACATCTTACGCTGGCTTGGGCAAAGGCAAAGTAAACAGTTGCCTAGGGCAGCAGACTTGGGAGAGAGGCAGTCCAGGTCTCCTTTGCTACTCGCTCTCTGCTGACAACAACAGGAATACAATCCTTTAACCTGCCTCTCCACTGTCCCTCCCACTCCCCTTTTCAATTTAATTCTTATGGAAATCTAAAGACATGTTTTTGCCTTCTCCCTGTCTCTTTTTCTTATACGCTCTCTCTCTAAAAATCCTGCTGGTTTCTCCTAGCTTTTCTCCTCCAGGGAGATGCCACTGTTCCTAGTTGGGCTGTTCCAGGATTGTGAGAGGTTTCCTTGTCCACTCCCAGCCTTGCATTTCTTTCTGCAAACAGCTATTTATTTTTTGCCACCTTTGCTGAACAGCCTCAGTCATCCTCAGGTTTATGGAATTTATAGCTCATTTATAGAATGAGCTATGTAATACAAACCTGCAAAAAAGCATACCAGATCATTTTCCTGTTGATAGCCATTACATTAAAAGAGATTTTTGATATTGGGGAAAAATCCAGATAGCTGTAGAAAACTTTGTTGTACTGCTTATGACTCATGAGATTAAATGAGACAAAAGTAAGGTGGTGTCAGCATGTTACTGAATCCCTGGAAAGGTGTGGCTTGCTCTGTTGGTAATGCTAGTCATGCAACATAAAATTAGATTGCAGAATTCATTGCCATGGGATGTTATAGAAGCCAAAAGGCATAATCATCTTCAAAAGGAAATTAGGAAAATTGTTCCATCAACGACTGTCAAATGCAGTTATCTAGATGCAGCATCAAGCTCAGGAAACCCCTAAAACACAGGTTGCTGGAAGCTGTTTGGCTGTACCAGTGCAAGGATCACCCTCTCCATGGGTGAGAACAGTTCCTGTTCTAACTGTGTAAAGGCTGAACTTTCAGTCTCTCTCATTAATACGTGCCTCATGGTTAAGGTGAACTGCTCTGGACTCAGTCATTTGAAAGTTAACATCATTTGAAAGTGAAGTTAAAGGAAACTTTTTCCAAGAAGTAGTTACTCCTGTCTGTGCTGAAAACACTTAAGGATGAGATAAATTACCTAGATTAAGTGTCCTGTACTTATGACTTGTACTTTTGTCCATTAAGTTTGATGACTTTGTCTGTAAAAATGAATAGAGTTCAGAAAGGAGTTTGTTTTTCCAAGCAAGAAAGCAAGACCTCAGATAGTCTGTGTGGGTGTTGTTTATGCCTGTACTGTGTCCTTTCCACACGGATTTATTTTTCCCATCTCAAAGCTTTGGATTGCCTTAACTTGCTCAACTTGGCCAATTCCACCTCCTTCTGGCATACATAATATGCATTCATTCCCTCAACCTACACTGAAAGAAGCTCAGAGATGTGCCACCTCTCTAAAATGACAAAACAGCAACCTTCATTTGGGAGTAGTGCAAGTTTCTGAAATCAGTAATTTGACAAGCTGTGGCAATTTGACAAGTTATGACAGAAGTCTCTGGAAGCTTCTTGCACATCAGTGTATGCACAACTGCCATACATTAGAGAGCAGCAGATCCTTCACTCATTTGACTCGTTATTTTTGCCTAAGGAAGTGGAGCTCACATATGTAGGCATGTATTTGTTAGGGGTTTTTGCTGCACTCATTGCCTTCAGATCCCTACTGGCAATGGTTGTTATCGAGACAATCTTGTGAAGGGAGGCAAGGAACTGCGAGTAATTTGCCAAGTGTGAGGCCAGACATGAAGTTTTTTGCTTACTGCTCTCAAAGTCTTAATTAGTACAATACTTCCACAAAGTACTAGGATCTCTTCAGGAGTCAAAAGGGTGGTGCTGGTGGTGCCTTGGCAGAGGGTTTAGAAAGAATGGGGGAAAGCTTGCAAGGTGACAAATAAAACACTGACAGTTGGCAATTACTATGTTCAGTGTTCTTTTAATGCTCTTCAGGTAGATCCCAAGGAGGTCCAGTAAAAGCATGACTGAAGATAAAATTGTGCCCTGGTGTCCCTGGAGTTAATAACAGCTTGCTAGTGTCTTCTAGGCACAAGGAGGATTTTGAACAACACATGCCAGTGGGGTTCTAGCAGGACCTTTGCTTGGGGCTCAGGAAGGTTCAGATGGGGTTCAAGGTTCAAGCAGACAAGGTTGCAGGCAACAAAAATGGTACAAGGAAGCATTACCTCTTTTTGACATCCAGAACCTAACTGTGTTCACTGTTTCTGGGAGGGATGCATTATTTTTTCTGTTCAACCTGAGATTTTAGTGGGATTGGTATCTCACATTCTTCTTTCTCAGCCTGTTCTCTATTCAATCAAGTAGAAATCTGACTACGTATTTCTTCTTCCTTTAAGAAATGTGTATCTATGGATACACATCTCTAAAATAAACCTCCAAACATTTGAAAGCTCATCTTTCATTAACTGTGTATATATATATGTGTGTGTGTCTAGCTTTTTTCTGTTACTTTCTAATCTCTTAAAAATTTTTCGCATAGAAAAGTGATAGGGTTTTAGCTGACAGTTTAGCAGGTAATGAATTGGACTTTGACAGAGACTCAGAAAAGAGCCTGTGGATGTAAAATGAAACTGCTGGTGTGAAAATACTATCTGTACTAACCACAGGAAGCAAACCTCCAGGTTGCTGAGCAATGTCTATGTTGCAAAGTAAGAACATAGTCGAGTACAACAAGCCCTGTGGTCCAAGTGCCTTCTCTGCATCTTGGAGTCTATTAACTGCTGTAGCTGAGATTTAGATCAATTACACTGCATATTGCTGAGATCATGTGTTTTGCTGACAGACAGGCTTGTATCCTACTCACTCTCATCCATCTCAGTCACATTAGCAGCTTCAAAGGTATTAAGGAGTGAGCAAGCCTGACCTTCTTCTCAGCCCCAAATGACCTTGGGGAATTTTTTTTTTTTGTCTGTTTGTGTGTGGACAAGAGACAGCAGGTGAGTCTATGTAGACACTGTTAGCAAAGCTGTATGGTTCTGCAGCAAGGCATTCTGAATGAGAAAGCAGAATTACTGAGAAGGTGTTTGTAGGTGCACACTTTTCTGTCCTTGATATTGACCTGCAGAGTTAAGCTTCTCATGAGTCAATTTAGTATTTGTGGAAATGGTTAGGCTCAAACAGCATGAATGCACCCATTTTTTATTTTCTTTCTAGGTGCTTCATCTGAAACTGTTTTTTAACAAAACTTTTTGTATTAAATGTAATATCCGTAATATTCTCTTCACATACCATTTTGGTTTAACAGCTAAGGCACAAAATTAACACAATTTTAAAAGCATTTAATATTGTTACTTTAGAAAAAAATTGTGCTTAGCTTCTGGAAATGCCTGTATGTTCATTTTAATTTATAGAAGCACTAAACAATTATTTTTCTATCCATTTATGGCTTAGCCCCATTTCCTGTAATTTTCCTCCCATGTATGCTGGAGTTTTTTTTCCATCTGTCACCGTGCTCTGTTTATTATTCTTACAGCTTAGAGTTTTCTTCTTCCTCAGCTGCCAGTTTGTCAGTTATGATCAAGTGTCAAAATGAAAGCAAGCATAAGCATCAATTACCAAAAATTACATAGTCTGTTTACATATTCATTAGAAGAAGGGATTTTTCTCTCAATGCATACCGGATGTGAACTGTGACTAGACACGTGAGTTCTCGACATACTCATTTTCACATCTGAAATCTAACAGCTAGGTTGGGTAATCCAGTATTCACCTGCCAGGCATGGACTTCTTGCAGTACATGAGCAATACCTTTAAATCTTTTAATACTGGAGGTTATTCAAAATATTTCAAGTAGGAACAATTTTTCGGTCTCTTCTCCATAGGAAGACTGTAATTCAGGTTACATGATCTTCTGCTTTAAGTTCTTTTGCATCTTCTTCTCTCCCTCTTCATCACTTTATTTTTTTCCTCAACAAAATGATGGGCATTCCACAAAATTAAGGTTAAAAAAAATAGAAACAGGAACATCACACTGTAGAAGGTTACTTTTAATTTTGCTACCATGAAACAAAATCTTTTCTTTATTATGGGAAAAAAATAATGAAACCGTTGATACTTTAGAATTTCCTTTTCACTTAACGGTTAAGGGAAATTATTTTTTCTAATACAAGATTTTTTTCAGTGCATAATAAGATTTTCCTTTTTGGTATGAAAATTAATTATAGACAAACATATACTCTCCATTAGAAGCAGAAAAAGTAAATGGGGTAAACTGGCAGTTCTCAAGGTTTTTTAAGTCACTACAAAGATTTCTATTTGGAGCCCCACTAGATTGTAGGGTATATGCTGCAGACGTCCTTGTTGTAAAGCATTCTTAACCCACTCTAGAAACGTGAAGATTCCTTCATGTTAAAATGTGCTGGAATTTTTAAGAACTATATTTGAAGTGCTTCTTCTGCAGTCTGTTTGGCCCATTTAATGCCAGTTGGGTCTGCCTAATATAGATTGGTCTGCCGAGATGGGAGAAAAATCAAGCAAAATCCCAGATTTGTGTACCCACAGGCTGTCCATTCCCACCTTGGCCTCTGTGACAACCTTCAGCTGCTCATTGTGCAAGGTAAAGTAGATCCCTGAGTTTGTAACAAGACTTTGGAAAATACTTTGTGGCTGCTTCAGCACAAAAACACAGCTCTGTGGAACTGATGGCAGGAATGTGGACTTAGACTGGTTTGGGCAATGATGCTGTTATTCTTTCACTTGGTGAGAGGTGATTGAAATTGTAAACTAATGCTTTCCGCATAGATGATGGGGGAACAGCTGCTGCCTTGAGGAAAAATCAAAACATTTCAGTTCTAAAATATCTTTATAAAGCCGTATAAATGTATTTTTCATTTTGTGTACCTGGGAATAGCTAAGCCCAAGCAGAGTTAGGGGTAGAGTTGCTGAAATATTGCAGTGAGAGTTGTCATCAAGCCCTTCCTAGTGTTTGGGTCACTTTGGCACCTGCAGTCTTAAGACTTCGAAGCTTGCATACTCGACTCAAACTCAGTCTGAAAGCAGTGTGAGTCTACTCCTTTAGAGATTTGCACCTCTGACAGGCAGCTCTGTTGAGGCTGGCAGCAAGCCTGCTAATTTTTACCAGTTGTGGCAGATTGTTTCAATGTCTTTTACCCTTAATATAAAGATGGTCTGCTCAAATGCCTGTATTTTTGTGTTTAAAGCCATTGAACCTTTCCTCACTGATAAGTCGTGTGTTCACTCTACTTTTCTTAAATGTTTCCAGAACAAACAATTTTGCTGCAGCTCTGTACATATTCCTAATTTCCTTCTATCTGAAAGCCATGGAGATGTCCTGCGATGTTCTTCCCTAACTCTGAAACATCTAGAGAATTTCTTGATGTCATTGGTGGGCTCCATTTTTTATTTGTCTGTTTTTAGAAGGATTGGAGAAACTCCTGGGTGTGGACGAGCGTGAGAGAAGAAGGATGGCAATCCCTGGCTGGCCACTGGCCCCTTGGGATACTGTTACCATCCAGTGCAATGCGGGGCAGCCTGTAACTCCTGCCTGTTTTGGGTATGAAGGCAGAAGAAAGGGAACATATGACTTTCTTCTACAAATTACTGCCCTGTAAAAGGATTTTAAAGAATCTTTGGGGAAAAATTTAGGCCTCAGATGCACACATGTGGATCTCGTTGAGTTCTTAGAAGGCCATGCGAGTGTGTACATTAACAGACAAAATATGGCTTTTGATCTTTAGGAGCAATTAATATAAAATATGTAATTATACTCCTGTGTAATAGGATATTTTTTAATACTTTGTTAAAAATACTCCCCAAACTGAAATACAAAACAACATAGCATCCCAGGCCATGGTCTTTTAATGGTCTATCTTCACCGATGCTTATGTCACCTTTAATGCTGTTTGTAAACGTGTTTGGCTGTTATGCTTTGAAATTCAGTAAAACATTTGTACTTAATGTAATAACAAGCCCAAGCACCTTCCTGTCCTTGTAACTGTCCATGCTTGAGAATGGCATCGTATTTGGAAGAGAAAGGAGAAATCGTTGTCCTGGCTATCTGCAGGGACTCTCCTGTGCCCAAGCCTTTTCTGCTACCACACAAAACCCCACTGTGGTGGCTCAGCACTCATTCCATAAGCCTGCAAGCACAGAGACTTTTGGCACGTTCTTACCCTTATGAGCCTGCAGGTTGCCCAGCACCTCTTGTAAATATTGCCTGAAAGAGTGGGATGGATTAAAAGCTGGCATAGACCTCTCAGGGGTGTGCAAGACTGGCAGCTTGAAGGTGGCTCCCCAGGGTGTATTGACACCTTGAAACTGCTGCAGTTGCATCAACCTGTGAGTGGGTGGTAATGGAAGGCAATGAACCTCAACTGGAGGCATCCTGGCTTTCATTTTACCTATCTGAAGTTCTCGGTGTGTTGGTCTGACCTAAATGTCCACTGTGAAATCTGAAGCAGCTTCTGCCTGGAAAGGTTCCCACAAAAAGAAAAAAAAGTCCAGGGGTGAGCAAGTGACATTGAGCAGAATCTGTGTGAGATAGGTTCTTAGGAGGAACAGCAAACTCTCCTCTTCTATTTCTTTGGCAGGGAAATGGCACAATGCTCCTTTTGAAGAGGAAACTAACATAAGGTCTTTTCAGGTCTCTATTGGTCTGCCAAATTGCAAATAAAAAGGAGATAAACTGTAGGAGTCACTTCTTCAAGGTAACAGTCATAGGTGAATAGGATTGTTGTGTCATCTCAGAACAAGAATTTACATGTTTCCATTGAAATGAGATGTGCTCTTGTTCCCTGTTCCCCACTCTGTCAGTTACACAAAAGACCTTTCTCCTGAAAAGTTTCCTTAAGTATTCCCAGCCGTAAGACTGGTTTTGTTCCCACTTTTGTTCTGGAGCATCTCTATTTTTTGGCTGAAATGTTTAGTATGTATTCAGGCAGAAACTGAATCTAGAACCTTTCCATCTAATCCTTTAGCTGAGATTTTGTGAAGTCATGAGCAATGGAGGGAAGTGTGGTAACAGAAACATGCATGCAGCCCTATCCATAACTGGAACTTGTAGTTTAGCAATAGTAATTACGTATTTTTTGCAGTATTTCTCTTTTGCTGATTCTCTAAGTCCAGTGGACTGAATAATTTTTTGCTATTAAGCTTCATATATTATGGCTAAAGTCCTAATATTCTATGAAAAGCCATCTATATAAATGAGTTTAGATTGGAGTCTTACTGTTTAGTTGATTGCATCAGATGCTGTTTATTCCATTCAGATCCACGCCTACAAAACATTTATTAGTATTTTTGGTGACAGTAATTTGTTGTGCAAAATGACTTTTTTGTCTCCCTGCCCATCTCTTTAAGGAGTACTGACTGTAAAATTTTGCTGAAAAAATTAAAGCAGCAGAAAAATAACAAAAAAACAAAAACCAGGACCTAAAAACAAACAACCAAAACTATGAAAAACACCCCAGAACCCAAAACTCTGGTTTTTCATGCCTTGTTAGACTATTAGAAAATACTTATTTTGCAGCAAATTGCTACAAATGTAGAAGTGAGGAACAGAATACTATAGCTGATAGAAAAGTATTGACATAGCTGGAGATCAGGTACACTACCTAGCACCCATCCCGTGTCCTCTTTAGAGTGGGAGATATGCCTGCAATGCTTTAAAAACAAGAGAAGCTGAAACCAAAGGACTCTCTCCACAATGCTGTATTACAATGAACATTTTCAACATGTTAATACAGTAAATTCCCCGTTATCTGAATTCCATATTCTTCAATTACCGTAGCTTGTGATCCAGATAAATGGGAATTACCAAGTTATAAGCTTGCACTGTATATTAACTCACTGGATATTAATCTCTTCCGAGTATTATTTATATAATCTGCAGCATGATTTGGCACATAAACACAGCAGGTTTAGTTTATTTTACAAATTCAGTGCAAATTATCTCTTGCACCAAAAAATGCATTCAAGTTGCACCTCAGGGTACAAATCTGAATTAATGGTAACCAGGTTTTGTGTGTTCAAGTTTGTAAGTATACCCTAGCAGATTCATCAGAAAGAAGGCTAGTCAGTGCAGATGAAAAATAAGAAATTATCTGTGTTGCAGCACATGTAGAAGTGGAGATAGGATCTACTTTCATTCTTTTCCAGCTGCCGAAAGATTTTAGATAGTATTTTGGATTGCTTCTTTCTTCTATTTGTATTAGCAGAA
The DNA here is from genome assembly GCA_013399195.1 of Dicrurus megarhynchus. NCBI lineage: Eukaryota > Metazoa > Chordata > Aves > Passeriformes > Dicruridae > Dicrurus > Dicrurus megarhynchus. The sequence goes on from VXAD01004815.1 coordinate 950,913, forward strand.
TAGAGTAGAGAAAGTCTTGGGGCAACTGAAGCCCTGTGGTAAATCGATTGAAGTAGAGGCAGGTAGATCATTTGTGAATTTTGTTCCTGGCACTACAACAAGAGATGATGCTGAAGGTAGCTTTTCTGAACATCAGAAGTGCAGATAAAGTTTATTGTTTTGTGGGATGGCTTAGTTGAATATAGTGCTGCTCTTTAAAGATTAGGCCAGCATCATTAAACATGGGTGTATATTAACCACTTCGATCTACAGCTTCTGCCTGTCTTCATGTTTAGCATTTGGTTGGTGCTGAATGCTTGCTTCATTTTTAGGTTTAGCTTGTTCATGCAGCTGAAGTTTATCTAAGCTTGTTTTTTCTGGAGGAAAACATGCACACTGGAGTCTGGAATGCCTCACCCTCTTTCGGTGCTGTGCTACCTCCTTGCTGACAGTCAGGGATGGGAAGGGCCATAGGTATTGCCCCCTGTAGAATGGGTGAATCAGGTATGTTTGGTTTCGAGGGGGGAAAAAAGTGCCATCCAATCCTGGTATTCATTTTGATGCTCAAAGATGACATAAAAGCTGCATGCTTTTATGGGAGGAATGCCCACTGAGGAGTAAGAAAGCAGCCCTGCACTCCTCTGTGATTGGGACTGACTGTGTTGTTGCTGGGTGGAACAGCATAATGCTGTTGCTGCTCCTGCTCCAGCACCGTGATGTTTCTGTTCCAGATTGTGCTGACTCACATTCAAGAAAACATGATACACAGACACAATGCACTGTAACTCTTTTCCTTCCCTCAGTAACGTCGGTAAGTGTTTAATTTCTTTTTCCTCTCTTTGGCTAGTGCAGTGCTAATATAGCTTTACTGTTAGAATTAATAGGAGGGGGAAAGGCAACCTTGTAAACAAACTGGTAGCAGACAAATTAATCTTGGAGAAGGCATTTAAATGCAGCCTGCTGTTTGTGGTACCTCCACCTCCCTTCAAAGCTAATCAATCCCGATAACTCGCCCATCTCTACAAACTACACTTGTTAGACCTGTGTTCTTAAATGGGAGAAGTGCTTACAATGCCCATTTACAACTGTATTCTGTTTAATTAGTCAGCACAGCCAGTGCTGCAGGGATAGATCACTTGCCTTTAAAGATTTGAGAATGTTAATAGTACAGTATATCATTTTAATTATTATTGGATTAATGTTGTGTCTCGAAGAACATCTAATGCAAATCACAAGAAATGGCCTGAAGTGACCCAAGGGTTGTGCTTTATTAGAAAAGTAATAGGTCCATTTCCTAAATATAAAAAGAGGTTCTTTCTTCAAATGTCACTCTGCACTGGGCTCCTCTGTGTGTGTATGTGGAAATGAAATCCTTTTATTTCCACTTTGTCCACAGAAAGTTCCTGTAGCTCATGCATTAAATGGCTGAGACAGCAACTGCAATATCAAGAGATGAAGAGGAGATCCAAAACAGCAGCGATGATGAAGACCGATTTCCGACTCATGATGCTGTAACAACATCCCCTGACTGCTCTGCCAGCCCTTTGCTAGACGAAGACGAGGGAAGCTCAGCGGTGCCAGAAAGACTGTCTGTCCTCTCCAGCAGGGCAGTGGCCCAGGTAAAAGCCCTGACTGGCCCAGAGATGGTTAGTGGTGGCCGGGCACAGAGGACAGCCTCTGGGCTGGCTGAGCATCCTCTGGCAGCTGTAGATGCATCATTAGATGCCTCCTCATGCCCTGTAGCAGCTGATAACCTGCTGCCTGTGGACATTGCCTCCCTGCACTCCAAAAGCCCCTGCTGCGATGGCAAATTGAGTTCAGAGGTGCTGCAGGCCCCAGGGGTGCCCAGTGAGGCCAGAGAGGCCCTGACAGCCGGGACAGACCCTGGGGACCACCACACGCAGCAGGCAGGGAGTGGCACCAAGGGCAATATGGCCTCTTGCAGTTTGGGCCATGTGATTTGGATGAAGACCACAAAAGTAATGGAGGCCTTTGAAAATAAGAAAAAGGAGGAAAAGGAGAAGTACCGGCTCCAGCTAGCGATGTACCGACGGCTCCTGCTGTTGCGCTCCATCAGGAGTTTGCATAGGCAGCTGGAGCAGCAGCAGGCCAGGCTGCAGGAATGCTACGGCATGGTGATAAATACAAAGAAAGAAGTGTTGAAACACATTTGCTCAACCTCACCCTCACCTTCGCCATAATCATGTTGCTGCCTGCAGAAATGAACTTTGCAATGCCACCAGAGCTGCCAGTAAGCTTGCATGCCATAGGCGTGGTGTCCTCGTGTTCACCAAGAGTGGAGAGTAAACAGCAGCACCAGCAGAGCAAGAAAAGAGGAGAGAAGGTAAAGTGTTGGCCCCTGAATTTATCTGGAGAAAAAAAGAGCAAGGGTGAACCTGTGCAAGAAGCTGATTCCTGATGCCCACTCAAAGCCTCAAGGTGAAAAAGGATTTTTTTGGCACATAGGTTTGTAAAAAGAAAAAAAATCACCTCAAACTGGATACCTAGTCTGTCACCTAATCCATAAAGGTGCCTGGATGCAAGGTTGCTGCCTGCCGAATATGTGATATGGCACATCTCCCTTCTACTTTCAACGCCAACAAAATTTGGACAGAATTAGGGTTTATTTGTCTGCAAGAATACCTGAATCTAAAAAGCCGGGATATTTGAAACACTTAAGCTCAGGCTTGATTATATCTACCTAGCTGGCTGTTTTTCACAAAACTGCTAAGGACACTGTTTGTTTGCAACCTCTACTTTCCTTTAAAATTTATTCAGATTAACCAGAAATTATTGTGGGAAGGTAGGCCAGCCAAACACACAGAGGAAAAGAGTACAAATGCCTAAACCTGATTTCCTCAGGAAAGTAAGCTAAAAACAAAGGCCTTGTAGCCTGACGTTGCACTGGAAACCCAGGCTGGCAGTGCCAGGGGAATGTTCAAGGTCTGCACAATTATTAATCTGCTGCTAATTCCCAGTGGCACTAGCATCTGCAAATCAAGCATATTTTGTGCCTTACTGCTGTCATTTAATGGAAGTTGGTGACAATTAGCACTTTTTATCCAGGTGTATTAGACATGTGGAAAACCCTGGAGCACTGTTTCTCCAATTGCAAGGTTAGGATGCCTGCAGGGAATTTGCTGTTAGTATGCAACAAACACGCAGGGAAAACGAAAACAAAAAGATGCAACTTTTTTGTATGCATTTAAAAGGCAATGTGAGTCACTATTATTGAACAGCAAATTGAATAGCTGAACGTGCTGTTTTAGAATCGGAAGCAAAATATGTTTCAAGAAGAAAAGGTACAAAAAAGTTTCCTTTTCTAGGATTTCAAAGGATATGGAGAAATCACTTTTTTTTTCAGATATTTATTTCTGATCATGCCAGCTTTCCTTTGTTTTTTCCCATTGTTTTTGTTTAGTTTTCTTTTATATAATTGATTAACTAGATAAACAATCAGAAAGATTTTGGTGTAGGTTTTTTTCTGCATGAAAAGGCAGGTCTGTTTTTAACCATCCTATCTTTATGAGAATGTGTTATATATAGGAATATTGTTATTCTCACCTTTCTTTTAGTGCATATAGAGAGAGGGGTATATGTGTGTTTGTGTATGAGTGCACATGCACCTCCCTGTATTCAAGAGGTTGTGAAAGGCTGGTGCTTCTTTTTCTGTAGCAGAAGCAGGAATAATCTCTCAAAATAATCTCTGCTGTCTACAAGGAGTTTGGTTGATTAGATTCACATGCACACATCTGTGAACAAGGTATTGAAGTAATTCAACAAATGAAGTGCAGCACAACATTGTCATTATTCCATCTTTGTATTTCTGCACACCCAAAATTATGGAAGCCCCCTGGGTATGCACAACCTTAGATAGGTTCATTCATTTCCTTGGGCCCTTGTGTAGCCTCTCATGCAGCACGAACCAGTAACTCTGAATGCAGAATTACCATAGAAACATCCTTGGCATCAAGGAGATATTTGAAGGAGCATCCTCTACTGCCTCATTTGGGGAATTCAGGTTGCCAGAGGCCTTTAGTGGGCTACAGAAGAGAGCTGGTGGTCGCATGTGACTGGGAAACATTACTCCTGAGCTCTGATCTCATCTAGCTCTCTGCTCAGCCTTGGGAAAGCTGTTCCCTCTCAGCAATGCAGGTTTCCTAAAGAATGCTTAAATACTAAACTAGCCTCAAAGGTAACCTGTTCTTTCTTCACGTGCCTCTCAAGAAGGAATCAAGGAGTTTATCATGGCCAGTAGGTCTATGTAAAGATTTTTAAATTTTTCCCCCCATACTTCTTGAACTAGAAAAGCCTTTTTGTCACTGGTTAAGAGTAATTGTTTTGTGAACCAAGTACAAGAAAACCACTGTGATGTCACCGCCTTTGGGGAAAGATGTATTGGGGAAGGGTCACATCTCAGAAATATTGCTGCACTTTGAAACCAAATGTCAAATTGTTTCCATTAGGAAGACAGTCAAAATTGTTGTTAATGCTAGCCAACTTTTCTTTTGAACTGAAAAAGAATTATTTTTTAAAGTGTATTCAGGTTGGCTAATACTATCATGTAACTTTCCACTGAAATAAAATAGATCAATGAAAATATAACACTCCCCCAGACTACAAAAAAACCCTGTTAAAACAGAGTAACTGTTTTGCTTCAGTAGCTGCTGAAAGTACAGCATTGTCCTGTATTTGCTGCAAGAGTGCCCTACATTACTGCATAGAGCTATCTATAGTGTTATATTTGCATTAAGGAGTTAGAATTTAGAGTTAGAGGAGTTAGAGTTTAATTAAGGAATTAGATTAAGAAATACTTTTAACATAACAGCCAGTGCAGAAATAGTTAGTCTGTCAATCTGTCCAACTGTAAATCCTTTGTGGCAGAACAGTGATAGTCTTTGTTTTGTACAACACCTCATAAAATTTCTTGATCCTAAATGGGATCAGTAGATGCTTCTGCATTATGAATATTAAATATCGAAAGATTTGTGCATGAGCAATGCTGTCTGATAGCTGGCAGGAAAATGAAGCCAAGAGTTATTCTGTGTGTGCACACTCTTTCCGTGTAGTACTTCTATGGATACATGCAAAATAAATATTAAATGAGGAAATAACATGTTTTTTTGCAAGAATTTACTTTTTAGCTGGTGCTTCTAGTGTGGTTACTAATAGGTGGAGCTGGACAAACCAGTTAAAAGCAATATTATTTTTAAAGTGAGTTGATTTTAGAAGCTTGGAAAATGTGCTATGGTTTTTTTTCCTGTATGTTTTAGTGTATTTTGGGAGTTGAAGGCCAGTGAGAAAGTTCCAGAATGCCATGGCTAACTCATGGAGGTGTTTTCAGGCATATCAGACTGAGCAACACTCTCAGGTTGAATAAAAGTATTTCGTCTCATATTGTTTGACTTCCTCATTTTCTTAAGAGGTTTGGTAATTTGGGTGAGGTCCAGTGAAAGTTCTTAGAATTTGTATTTTTATCTGAACTCAACTCATAGCCCTCACAGGAACTGGGGTAATGATGACAAAACAAGCAGTTTCAGTAGGGCCTTTCTCCCCATTATCTTTACTGACTTCCAGAGCCTGCCAAATGAACAATCACTGGGAGAAATCTTCCCTTCAACCTTACAACTTGTGTACTTTTACAGCACAGGTTGAAGGTAAATGATGCTGCCTGAACCATAAGGTCCTGCTGCTCACCTATTTCTGACACGGCAGATAATAATCATGGGATTACTGCGAAAGAGTGGAATATTTAAAAGGTGTCAGCCCTCTTGGAATAGTTGCTAACACTAAAAAAAGTTGTAGCTTGTGCTGACCTAAAATCAGAAATATTCAAGAACAGAATGGAGTTATATACACTTAAGGGACAAAATGCATTACTGAGATGTCCTTTAACACAAGTGCCTTTCTTCTGCATCTCCAGCATTTCAGTTAGCTAAACTGCTGCCCTGGAGACTGGTCAGAAGCATGTTTTTGCTGTTTCTGCTGTTGATGGCCATGAGTCAGCCAAGATAAACAGCCCACCTTAACATGTTCACTTATTACCTTTCATGATGTAGCTATGTGAGGGGTTTGTTCAGTTCCTCCTTCCTGAGATTTTCTTACATGTCTATCATATTTTTTAATTAGGACAGTGAAGATTTTACGGATTTGTAGTAAATTAATGATCTTGTAGTAAACTTACGAGCCATGTACTACTAAATGCAGATCACCCTACGTTGTCCTTGGAACTGTGAAAATTATGGACTCTGGCCATGACATAAGCATACGAAACATAGATTTAAAGATGAGGTTGTTTAAATCATCCCTGGATGATGAGTAGACTTGGAGAAACTCTTTAGAGTCCTTGTTACAGTTTATTTCTATAAATGTTATGAATCTAGAATATAAATGCTTTGGAGAGCCCCTTTTGCTTATGACTGTTGAAAGCAGTGCAGTAATGCAAAGATGGATTTAGGATATGCTCGAGTGGGACCATACTCCAAATGCACGGGGCAAGGAGTAAGTGTTCTTCATTTTTGAAGCTCAGAGATTCAAAGTGTGATAGCCAAATGCCTGGATGGTGGATGGAGTATAGGAGTGGAACTAGAAGGAAAAGATGTTTCAGGGTTTGATTTTAATGCAGCATGGAGAATGTCACACTGAACAGTTTCTTTTCTCAGTTAAGGATAACCTTTTACTTCTTCTCATTCCTGAAAAAACTCTTTTGGATCATTAAGCTAGATGCATACTAAGGGTTGTTTGTGCACTGGGGGAGATGATACCCATCTCTGAGGTTGAATGACAGTAGTTATTGTTGCCAAAATTTATACTTACCACATACTCCCCTAACCCTGGCTTCTACCTAAATTGTAATATATTGAAGGTGAGTGTCCTCCTGACTTTCAATGTCATTTGAATCCATGCCAGGAATTTGAGGCATGCCCTGTACATGTTCCTTCTCAATTTTGATGCATTTCTATCTCCTAGTATCTTCAAACATTTACAAACATATTTTATGGCACTAATCTTTGTCTTTCTGGCTTTTCTACGTTTTGAGAAGGCCTTGCCATAAGTCCCTTGGGCTATTAAAGAAAGGGGAGTTAGTTGTTTGGTTTTTTTTTAATTTAGTGAAAACTTGAAGCAGAGGAGAGGGTTCTGTGAAAATATTTTTCGAGGTTTTACTTAAATATTTTGAAAATAACAAAGGTTCTTACAGCTGCAAGTAAGTTTCCCTAATTGTATTTATCATCTCTCACAATTTTAGCTAAGTCTACGAAACTAGCAAAAAAGTTGCCTCCACCTCTGACAAATGAATTCTCCAAGTCCACAGCCCAAAGTGACTTCTGTGTGCATGAGAGGCAAGGAATTCTTGAGAATCTCAATAAAAGTTACATTTTCCCTTTGATGAGTGGGGGTTGGAAAGGAAAGGGAATGTGTGACCATTCATCACAGCACCAGGCTCGTTAGTACCCAGGAACTTTCTACTCTAAATGACAAAGAGTTTCACTGTCACCAAAGAGAAATTGCTGCTGACCTTGGACCTCTTTTTGGAAAGTAAAATAATGGAGCACAGGAGCAGAGTTTGATATTTGACCGAATTCTACACAATTATCATGCATGTGTATATAATAAAATTAATTCTGTGTCTCTGCATTGTAGCCTCAGGCAAGCAGCGTACAATCAGTTTTGTATGTATAATAGATCACAGAGTTGTTCATGAATAATACAAATGCATTGAGCAGATACTAGTGAGTGAGGATGTTTGTCTTTGCATGGAATCGAAGTGAACATGTAATATTGTGATAATATATATTTGATGAATTCAGGTCTGACTTGCCTTTGCCATAGCCTGCTAATTCCCCGACAAGGGTTGCCACAATAATTGAGTTTCCAATAACATTATGATTATTTCCACATGATAATTTAATTGTAGGTATTTTTTAATATTGTAATAATGTAGATTTGTGATTATTATGCATTTGCATGCAGATTTTCATGGTGTCTTGGAGCACATCCCTACATTTATAACTTAATTTCCTCTATTATTGCATATATATTTTGGGATGAACTCATTAATGCAAACTAAAAAAAAAAAGTAGGTCTTTTTGGTCATTTTGCCTTTATTATAAATGGTTGAAAGGTTTGCTCATTTTTTTAGACCAGCCTAAACAAGTGAAAAAACAAAAGACAACTGTAATTCATGGATGGATTAATTTAAAATAATAATGTAATTACAAATCATGGCAGATTTGTCTGGCGTAATTGGGATGTAGACTGGTACAAATTTTGCTTTACTGAAACAAAGCTTGTTTAAATTAATCACCAAATTTAGTAGAGGCTGTTTTCCATTCTTCCAATTCCCCCATATAACGTGATGGCAAAGTAACGGTGGCTCAAAATTCATGTGTGCCTGCAGAGATGGGTATAACAAAATAGAACCTGGAACTTCTATACCTACCTAGATATTATTTTTCAAACAAAATGTCCTGTAAGAATAGAATTGTATATACAGAGTCATGACAGCAGCAGGGGTTTCAATCAGTTAATTTGTCCACTCTGGAAAGAGGCTGGTTGCTTGCCTTATAACAACCTTCAAACTGTGTTAGAAAACCTGGCCTGAAACTTAGTGGTACAAAGGGAGGTAGAAATAAAGTCTGATCCCATTATTGGAGGAGATATTTGTGTGATCCTGTGAGCATTCTGCTTCAAACAGGAGAGTTCTCTTCCAGACCTATCAAAAATTCAAAGAGAAGGAAATGCCTTTAGCTAAATACTTCTGTTTTGAAAAGAAACTTCCCAGAGAAAATTACACAGGCTTTGGGTGTTGTTCATTTTTCTGGTATGTGTAGTTGGAGGACTGTCCTCTTTTTATCTGTAAAATCTTAGCTCTGCAAATGGAACTAGGGTCACAGCAGAGTTCTTGGTCTCTTTCAGGTTATCCGTAGCTGATATGTTCATTTTCCACTGCTTGCATGGCATGAACATGCAACAGGAAATAGGAGAGCAGGCCTGGTCCAAATCTTCAGAAATGAAAGTCCAAAACTAGGTGCTGGGATATCTAACTTATTGCTCTCCTTTCACATTGTTCTTTGTGAACATCAATGTTTCCAGCGTGGTTTGGTACCTGCTCTATACTTTCAAACATATTCCTCTAAATTACCCACAGACAAGACACAATGAGTTTAAGTCCCTTCTCTTTCATCATTCCTTGCTCTGTGGACCTAAGAGTTGAACAGAAAAGCTAAAGCCTGATTCAGGCAGTGAAGAGAACAGTCAAAATTCTGCAGTATTAGATGGTCTCTCTAGGTTCTGCAGCAGAACAACTACTTGTATAGGTAAATTAGATTCTATCCTGAAACCCATGAAGCCTTTTGTAAACTCCATATCTCACCAAGAAGTACTTTGGTTACTGGCTTTACTTGAAGCTGAAAGTATCAAAATGTGAAGGTGGTCCCATTGACAGTTTATAAATCTGTACCCATACTTTTGTGAGATCAAGAGATAGTACAACACGGGATCTGGAAGGTCAGTTTAACTGTTATTTTGTTTTATAATGGTCCACCAGCATAAAATTAAGGTTGTCTTTTACCTTGTGGCATTAGATATAAAAATAATCTCAGGTGTTTTCATACATGAAGTACCATGGAATATAAATATATCATTCTTTCCATAAGCCTTGGATGCATTTTATAATTCTTGTTTGTTGTGAAGAAACTTGAGATTGTGTCAGATAACAAATTATTTAAAATGAGTGTCTTCATTACTATATGTTTCTGATGTTACTTATACATATATGATAGGTGGGTGTACATAAAACTAGAAGAAAGCCTGTTGAAAAGTACTGATTTGTGTCATATTCATGAGCAATTTTCTCTGATGAAGAAATTGAGACTAAAATTTTATAGTGGAGAGTATGTAGCTGCCCTGGCCTCTCAACCCTTTCAGCATCACAGAGGTTAGGACTTGGAAGAGCTTAGTTCCTTTTCTACCTTTACCTGATGGGTTTTGGACTTAAGTCACCCATTTACTCAGAGATTTCAGAATTGCTCTAATGTTTTAAATTGGGGGAAGTGGAGTGGAGCCCTTCAGCCTTTCCTATTTGTGCTGCTTCTCATTATGTAAAAAAAGTTGAATGATCCTTAAGGTCCCTTCCAGCCAAAACCATTCTATGATTTTGTGTCCCTTACTTTGCTCACAATACGTGACAAGGAAATGTTAAATTTAATTTAAAACTTGGAAGGAAGACTTCTTTTGACATAAAAATCATTTATTGTTGCTGCTTTGTTCCTTCATGTGAATGGAAAAAAAAACAACAAAAAACCTTCAGTTTTCTTGCAATAATTTTTTTCCTTTCATAGTTGTCTCTGAAGCAGCAGGACTATGTCATTTCTGCATGAGGCAGGGATATGTTTTCTTGTGCACAGACCAACACTTCCCAGCTTATTCTTAAGGAAAGCATTCCTCAAAAATAAGGAGGTATTTATGTAGTGCCCATCTTCTCTAGTACTTGAAAAATGCATGATTCATGGCCACTGGTTGTTCTTCTCATCGTGGGGAAGGTTTATTGGCCATAATCCTGGAAGTCTGGAAGTCCCCTGTGTGTTAAATGATCACTGATTGTATTGGAAAAGGATGCTTCAGTGACAGCAGGCAGCCCCTGGGCAGAAAGAGGTGTCCCTTGTCCCTGAGCAATAACCTGTACGGATGATTGAGACTTGTTGATAGACCTCCATGAAAGTCTTACCTAGTAGTCAGGGCTTAGCAGTGTCTGGCTAGTGAAGGATCCCTCAGTACAGGATGCTTGAACTTGATTTGTTACTCTCATCAAGGAGGGCATAAAGGTAGGCAAGAACTGAACATGCCTTGAGGCCCAGGCAGATGCAGTTTTACCAACAGCCTCTGTCTTACGGGAGAGAGAGAAAGAAAGAAAAGGCTGCTAGAATTTACAAAATATAGTTATTGACTAATTTCTTCATCAGCAAGAGCAGTAAGAAATCAGTGAAGTCTCTCCTGAGAGATCAGTGGTGTCACCTCACATGTCCTCAGGGTGCCAAATGGTATAAAACACTCACTTTGAAAGTACTGGACCGTGATAAGCTTCAACTCCCAAGGGATGCATTGTGTGTACATTTTGTTATATGTAATGACACACTGAAAGGGCAGTGAAGCTGTTAAGGGAACGCTGCATGTCTAAAAAGAACTTATTTTTCTTTCAACCAATAAAAGAAAGAAAGAGTCTTTCAAAAAGCACTTAAAATAATATCATTTAAAGGCAAGAAGTGATAAAACACTAGAGAGAATTCACCTGTCAGATGAAGAAATTTAAAACATGAGGTCTTCTATGTAACATACACATTTCAGACTGGACCATTTTCCTTGTAAAGCAAGAGACCTCTGCAAAAAACTTTTAAAATTGTTGATATATATACAAAATTTTAAGGCTGATACAACCAGCATAATGGCAACAATTATTTAAAATAGTAGATTTGAAGAATAAAGAATAAATTGTAGTAATTTCACGTAGTCATTCTAGACAATATATGAGAGGCTGTGAGTTTCAGAAAAACCAAAGTTGGATGTGAGACTATGGGAGTTTCTCAGCAAAGGTGATTTTGTGGAAAAACAGTTCAATGCATATAAAAAATACCCCTGGAGATGACTACAATGCTAACAACAATATTTTGAAATGACGCTAAAAAAGACTCATGTTCCCTTCAACATAATTCCACATGGACACATTCAAAAATTCTGTATGGCCCCAGTGTGCCAGGGCCCATTTTCCAGCAAAAATACTTCTGCCTACAAAATATATGGAAATGTATGTGAATGTTTTCATGTATTTCCAAGGCAAAAGTAGTTGCCCTCCTTAAACCTGACACAGAATGAAATCTGACTATATGAAATCTCAGTCAGCGAAGTGACAGAACAATTGGACAAATGCATTTCTGATGAACTTTAAATGTGAAATTATAATTGGACAAATAATTCATTTGATATTATTTAGAAATAAACAAGGACTTGTAAAAAGTAGAAAAGCAAATTGGATGGAATTGTGCAGTTGTATCTGCTATTACTTCAGTACTAGCCATCAATCACTGTCAGTTAATTACCATTAAGATTGCATAAAAAAAGGCCCCTGTGGGAGTTGGATAGGCTGCGAGTTTTGTTCTTTCATTAAAAACAAGATAAACAATATAAACCTTGTTTTTATTTTTGGTTTTATTTATTTTGTTTTGTTTTGGTTTTATTCATTTGGATCTTTTTGTATTCGCAGAAATTATGTGAAAAGGTGAATCTTGAATAATTGTTCTGAGTTATATGGATTGCAGAGACAAGGAAATAGAACAAGGGATTCAAAATTAAAGTTGTTATTTCTCAGGAAAAGTTTAAAGATTTTTAATTTCTTTCTTTTTTCTTTCCTTCCAAAATCCAATTAAATAGCCTTTCTAAGTTGGAAAACTTGCTGGATTTTAGAAAAAAAAAAAAAAAGCTTGCTTTTTAATTAACAGTACAGTTTTTAAGTCCCTAGGGTTTATACACCCAGTTTGGAAATCTTCCTTTTAAAAAAAGAGAATTTAAAGCTAAAGTTATATGACTCCACAAACCGATTCTTCAGCAGAACACAAACCAGTGTGAAACCCCATAAAGATATAACCCACAGAAATTTTTGGAGGTTATGAGCTGATCTGTGCGGCTCATGAGCACTTGGCTAAGGACAGAAACAGGAATGCAGTTGTGGGCAGGAGCAGCTACTGTTATTTCCAGGGTGCATCCCTGCACTACTGAGTAGCCATTCACGCTCTTAAAAGTGTCAAGGTTTATCAATAGTGCTCACCAGCATCACAAACAGTGGCTGGTACCTGGGCCCTATGTAATTTCTGCTTGGATATAAAATTGTTTCTGTCAGCTGGTGCTTGCTCAGCCTGAGGATCACAAAGCTCTCCTAGCCAAGCACTCTCTCTGCAGAAACAGGCTGTAGAAATTAAACTACGCTTAACTAACTATGATTTTATTTACTTTTATAAATTTATGTAACTGTAATCTTTAGATAACTTATTATAACTTACTAGATATTATAAGTTATTAAAATTATCAATTACATATTTGTTTATAACGGTTTTATAAATTTATATATCTATATAAATTTAGTCAATTTTATATAAATTTATATAACTAAACTAACATGCATTTTTCACATCTTTGAGTAATTGCTTGTCATGGTAACATCTCTGTTGTAGGAAGCATCTTTTGTTTGTTTGTTGGGATTTCAGTTTTCTTTTTTAAGTGAGGCTTCCTTGTTAACATTTTTTCCCCCAAATGACAGAAGGGCCTCATGAACAAGAACAATTTAAAGTCTGAAACCTTCAGGGCCAAAGGCCTCTCTGTTCAGCAAAATAATAATTAAAAAATCCAAACCCTTACCCTTGGAGTTAATCACGTTTTGGTCAATTACTCAAATAAACCTCAGAGATGGAGATGTAAATGCAAGTGTTCCCACACAGATGTCAAAGAAGCAAAAGGCCTGTAAATGACACAACTTCAAATCAAAATGAAGTCTTTAACACTGCTGAGCAATGGTTTCTAATGAGGACAAATGACTGAAACTAGAGCAGAGCTGTCCCATTTAGGTCTCTTTAGGCTGAATGCAGCCCATCAGGACAATTCATCTGTTCCTTGCTGACCTCCTCCTCCTCCTGGGAAAGCCTCTTTGCCCATACCCAAACTACAGGCAGCACTTGGGGTGTGATGGTCAGCCAGATGGTCACAAGATAGAGACCTGTGTTTGGATCAGGTCAAGTAACTCACATTGTCCATGCATCCATTTTATTTTATTGGGTATATTCTGATGTGGCAGGAGAGGTTATACTTTGGATAAAACCTCATCAAGTAAGCTCATTTCTATTCTCCTATCTTTGCTCCACCGTGTGTGGAATTTCATCCTTCTTATTTAGCTATTGGAGAAGGAAGGTACTCCAGTGCCAATTTTATTTTGCAAGGTTGGATCAATGTTAGCATGTCTGTAAACTAGTAGAAAGGGGAATTAGGCCGCAGCAGAAAAGGACAGTGCATCTTGAAAGAAAACTAAGATGGAAACCCTAACCTCTTCTAATTTACATCTGGTGACATTTTGCAGAAATATTGTAACATTAGCAGTGGCATAATGAAATTCTGCCTATCAGCCGTGGAAGGAATAATGTTACTGTAAAGGTAACCTGTCCACAGTTTGTTATCAAGAAAATATTCATGGCAAGAAACATACATTTACCAATGAGTGTTAAGAATAGTAGTTTTCCCTTATAGTTTTTCTTCATGGGCTATCCATCTTCCCCTCCAGATTTACTGCATGATCACTCCCTTTACATGCTAATTATGTGCTGCTCTGGTGAATTTGTTAGTAGTGACACTTTGGGCACCCAGTGGGACTGCAACTCATTATGTGGCAATGTCCAGATATATCAGATATTATTAGCTGTCATTAATCTGCTGTGGAAGCATTGAGAGCACAGCCAGGAGAGAGACCAGGAAATAGAGTAAAAATGAAGTCTGCAGCCACCCTGGCCCCCAGAAGGTCAGAGGGCAAATCAGCAGGGGAGAAGAATACACCTTAAAATGGCCAATGCTTAGCAGCAGATTTTTAACCCATTATAAACCAGCATTTCTTAGAAGAGGAAAGGTAAAAAGAAACTATATTGTTTATATTTACTGTTTGTATTTACTGAGTGACTACACTTTACTGGAGGAAACAGGAATACAGCATCTCAAGCTAACTTTTTATAAACTGTTTTGTAAACTGAATCAAAGCAATAAAAGTATGTGAATATGGAGAGTGAGCAACATGCAGTGTCCATCTGAATGTGGATAGCACTCAGACATAAAGCTTTGAAATTAGGCACATGTAACTTGGAATAGGATGAGTCCCCCATCCATTTGAAGGTCGTATTTTATAGAATTGGTCCTGGCAGTAGAGAAAATCTTGCAGAAATAAAGAGGTTACTCTTTCTGTCCATCCAGTCCTGTAATTTGCCTGTGTAAGGGGTTTGCCTCTAGACTGTGAATGCACTGCTGATCAGCCTTTGCTATGCAGCTTTAAAAGCACAAATCACAATAGGTTGCATTTTTGCTATTGATTCTGAAAACTAGTCGCCTGTAAGAGTTGTGCATATCTGTGTTTGTGCAGAATTTATTACAACTGTTTGGAGAGAGCAAATAAAAGCTGAAGAAAGATTCTTCCCAGAAAGCTCCACGGTCTTTCCAATCTCCAAGATGACTTGCAGCATACTGTCCAGGGCTGTAAGAAGAAGCATTTTCTTTCTTTACATCAGCTACTAAGGCTGGAAGAAACCAGTCAGGCCTTAAGGCAAGCAGGGTCTTCTCTTGTCTGAAATTAAACAAAAACCAGCAAAATAGAAGTTAGGAATCCTTGAGTTTGGTGGTGATGAATATTACATAGACAATTTTCAGATCAGGGGAAAGGCAATAGGTTGGTTAGTCTATGTGCATTGGTAACTTACAGGTGCCTTTTCCTACTGTCAAAGGGCAACCTGAAAACTCTGTGACCTTAAAATAAAAGGATGAGATAGGCAGATTTAAGATAGGAAAAACTGCATTGTATCAAGGAAAGTAAAAATAATCTTTTGTTTCCAAGGTTGCAGGGACCTATGCTCCCTTATTTAGAAGTTTTAGTGCTTTAGTTAGAAGATTTATACAAAGACTAGAGGAAAGAATTACCCTAAAATTCTTCAACAAATGACAAATACATATTTGGGAAGCTGGAGCGAAGTTCTTCATCTAGTTGCTTGGATATTTCCCAGTGAGCCACCCATCTGAGTTTCATGAAGGAATTTGGGAAGTACTGGTTATATTCCTATGTAAGGGGTCTAATTTAATGCTTCACAATTTTTCACATTCTATGACCTTTCTGTGCTCTTATCCTATATTAATGAAGGTGATAACATGAAGAATAAAAAAGGCCTGATGTTTTATTTATAGAACTGTCTTTAATTAGACAGACTGATAAACCCATGCAAAATCAACCACCATGGGATAAGTCTTAGGTTGTCTTGAATTCTGCACAATCCCATGAAATAGAAAGCAATGTTAGTATTTGGTGAAATGGCTCCCATTAAGACTTCCTGAACTAACAGCTGTTCTTGAACTCAGGTTCTATAAAATTATTTAAAAGCAATTTTGGTGTAATTGTGGGGTTTGCAGAAATACCTTGAAGTATTGGGCAGTGCAGTGTTAGCAATGGGACAGGTGGTGAGTACCCAGGGAAATAATGAACGAGTCTTATCATTGGTCTTGAACCTTTGCAAGTTTGGTGCTCAAGAGGATTGGTTTACATTTATGTGAGAACAATGAAATATGAAAATAGAGTTACCATCCAATGGTGCTAATGTGAACAAAAAAAATTATGAAAACCGAGTGCTATATGAATATTCAATAAGTCATTCATAGTTTCTTTGTTAGTCTTTTTCTAGTGTTTATGAAATTTTATACATATGGAATGGCTTGCCCTTTTTCCAGGGAAGTGAAATAAAACTTTGTTCATTTTCTTTTCCTTTGAGTTCTTTGAATAACTGAATATGAGGTGAATACTGTTTTAGTGGGAGGTTAATGAGTTACAGGTCAGGCTTACAGTGGAAAAACTGCAGTCAATCTCCATGGTTCTGTTTGCCAAATTTGCACTGATGAAGCTATTACAGCAGGCTCACTTTTTCTTTTTTTTTTATGGAGGAATATTTCTGTGATTTGCACATCAAGATTATGCTGTCTTTTCAGTGCCTGTGTTGCTCCTTAAAATCCTGCAGGCACTTATTTTCACATTTAGCATGATATGCATGAGTAGCCCTCTCTCAACTGGTGGAACTAGTCAGGTGTAAAACTCTGATGAATGTACTCTTTAGGGCTGGGACCTGAGCAAATTCCACAGAACACAAAAGTGCGTTATGTTTTACAGCTCCCTGCATCATTTCATGTTCCATTGTTTATAATAAGATGAGCAGTTAGGTCTTATCTAGAGAAACCTGTATCAGCAATGCTAACAGATATCTGCACAGCTGTCTTTGATATTTATTGTACTGAAAATGGTGTTAGGCATTAAGTTCAGTCTTTAAAAAGGTGATAAATATTTGTACTTTTTCATATACATACACAGAATTCTTTTCAAAGTAAAATCCTAGGGATAGGTTTAAAATGATTGTAAGTTGTAACATAATGGCAGGAGAAGGCCGTGATCTTGAATGTGGATTGTGGAGAGTGCTGGAATGCTCCTTTCCTTGTGGCTCAGACCCCAGCAATTTTACCTTCCTGGACAAGCATGAATACCTTTAGGAATACCCCACTGCATTTGATTTTTTTGCATGATCTGCTTTGTAAAAACTAATAATAGTTAGAAATTTATAGTGTTTAAATTGTGCAGTTAGTTGAAACTAAGACTACATTCATCTTTCTGAAAGTTAAAAGCAGTATCAGCTCTGAACCCATGCAGTTTATTTGCCCAGGAATTGCTTTGGCCTGTGAGCTGTTAGATCAGCGGCAAATACTCTCAGAAGTTGTAGGAGGACCTTTCCTCCTGAATTTTAGGATCATGACATGAATATCTGATTCTGCAACTCCTCTGCAAATGTCTGCAAGTTGCAGGGCTCTGTCACAATTCTGCTCTTCTTACCTCCTGCAGCTCTTTATAGAATGCAACACCACCTGCACAGTAAGTGGTAAGTGTCATAAATCACCCCACCTCAAGTAAAGGGCAATCAACACTTGGGGTGACTCACTGTTTTTGTGATGTTTGCTAGGAAAAAAATGAAAGGAGAAATGAATTAAAATCTATAGAGCCACTGCAGTTTTCTGATACACATGGCATTTACTCATTATCATCATAATCACTCATTTAGGTGACTCAGGCTCTTGCAGAATGAGATACTGGTTAGCCTGAGTGAAGAGGGGAGGATCTGACTTGAAATTACCGGGCTGTGAATTGTCATTAACATTTTAGTTCAGAGGATTTTGGTGCAACTGAGACAGGAACAAGAAAATGCAACCAGAAAGCGTAAACACCAAAGCTCAGGGCAATGTTTCAAGACTATTTCTTGAAAAAATAAAGATTTTTACTATATTTTCCAAAGTCACAGATGTTTTTTATAATTGCCAGTACTTTCATTTTGTTAGCACTAAAAGAATGGAAATCAGAGCCCTCTTGCTGTTCTAGAAAAAAAGTAGGAGTGTTTTGAACCACAGAAAAATAAATTTTAAATGGATAAAACATATTAAAGAGAGACTTTTAAGTATTTGGAATGATGAACATTTGAGAATTCACATTTTGTTGCCACAAATCATTGCGGAAATTGTGTTGCACATGTCCGTGCACGTGCCTGTGTGTTTATATGTGCTGAAAATACATATCACTGGATCAAGAGTGAATAACAAGTTCATAAGCCTCCACCAAACAGTTGTAACTGTTCCTGTCAGATAAAAACAAATGATTTCACAACCAAATATGGAAAAACACACCTTAAGTTCACTTGAATTTCTTTTAGTGAGGAGTTACATTATGCAGTACCAAAACATAATAATTTCCTAGATTTATTGCAATATGTTTCTAAACACATCAGGTGTTTACTGAGGTTTTGTTTTCTTAGAAGCATTGTGGCTGTGCATTCAACTTTTGAACCTTATTCTGCAATGTTGTAGAATCAACTGCCTCTGGAAAAAAAAAAGAAACAAACAAAATCCCCCAAAGCAAAAACAGACAAACAAATACAAACCAGAAACTCCAAAACAAACAAACAAAAAACACTGCTGAAATTTCATCAGGAAAAAAAGATTTAGAGGTTTCCAGGTATTTTTCTATTCACCTTAACAAAGTCAAGGTTGTGCCCTGGTGGTCTGGACTTAGATCTAGCATAATGCTGCATTAGATGGATGCCTCCTCTGGATGTGTTAAAGATCCTAGTGATCTCTCTCATTTTCTTCCTCCTCTGTGCACCCAAACCTAACCTTATTTTGACGGCGTCCCCTTTTGAACAGCTTTATATGATTGCTTCCATCCACAGGTTACTTTATTCAAGCTGATTTGCCACAGAACCCTTGCCCATTAGCAATCTCATCTGTAGCCTGCTTTAAAATCTGCTTATGGTTATGGCCAGATAAAAGCATGTGAGGTCAGTTTGGTAGAGCAGAGACAAAATACTTTAACATAAGGTTTTCTATTCTGTGCAGGCAGCTAATAAAAGTGCCCGCAGGTGTTGAGAATTATCCTTCTCTCAGAGATTTCTTTACAATCTGAACCTAATCTTGGTGAAAGCTTTGGCAAGGATATCTGGCACATTAATTAAATTACTTTCCCTCCCCCACAGGTCTTATGCTGTAACTTTGATTAACCACCTCTGTGCCCAGGAAACAAACTGCTGGATAGGCACTATCAGTTTTGCAGGTGTATGGATGTTAGAGATAACATGGGATTCCTCCTCTATCTGGATGGATTCTCCTTACTCTTTCAACACTACACAGCTCTTCCCTTAGCTACTGCTACAGGGATCCTGCAGGCATATTATGAGATTTTAGTATGAAGACCTTTTTATTCAATGTGTATCTCTGGATGGCCTCTGCTGAGAAGTTTCGGATCCTTAGGGGAAAATGCCTAACTCCTCCAAAGCTCCCCCTCTATTTAAATGACTTTTCCTTGCTGCAGTATCACAGCTGTGACACATCAAAGCTAGTAGCTGGTGTGGCAGGACATGCATTCCCAAATCAGCCTCAGTGACGAAAGGTGATTTGCAGTGACAGGTTTCATATCTTACGGTGTCATTTTCATGAATGGCTTTGTTAATTAAATTTAATGTGGAACAAGAGCTTGCTTACATTCTGCCAGGCTTAAGATGTTCTTACTCACACCTTATTTAAAGAACAATTCCTACTGTTGAATAAGGGCTCCAGGATTTAGCCCTCTGTTAGCAGTCTTCCATAAACCCTTTGTTTTCCTAACATGTTAAAAACCAAGGCTTAATGGGTTCATGATGACATCAGTTATCAAGATTTGTGTGGTGTTGGCAGATGTTGAATTTTCAGTGGAAAACCATTAAACAGATTTGAGTCAGGGCAAGTTTCAGAACATGCACGTATTATACCGGTGGTTACATGTGTTGACTTCAGCTTTATTTATTGCAAAGGAAAACAGGCCTGTGCTTATACAACAACAGCAATGAGAAATTAATCTTCCCAATAGGAAAATCAGTCTTGTCTTGTTAAAGGTACTCAAAGTTACTTGTTGAGCATGCTGAGCTTGCAAAAACTATGTCTGCAACTTTCAGATTTAATAAATCTAAAATTAAATATTAAAAATAAATACAAGAAAAAAAGATTTTTAGTTACCTGGGCCTTTTTTTGGTATCAAGGATAAAGAAGGCAGTATTTCAGAAAGTGTCGAATGTCCATATTTTGACAACCTTTCTTTCCAAAATGTCTGAAGTTAAATACTTGTTTATTTTCCTCTCTGATTAGATTTGTTACTTTTGAATGCTCATTGCCTATCAGCTCAGAACACACCAATTCTGTACTAGTTCTAATATTCTTCAACATTAAAAAGTTGCGTTTTGTCATATGAGTACAAAGTTTGCCCAGTGTTATTGTCTAGACCAATGATGGTGTCCAGGCCCACACGTGGTGCAGTATGTGCGTAAGAAACATATGCCAAACACTGAAACCAAATACACAGGGAGAAGTGATTCTTCAGGTAAAAGCAAGGTCCAGTGTAGGAAAAAAAAAAAAAAGAAATCCCACAACAAACCAAGGTGATAACAGCAACAAAAAGTCAAAGGAGAGCACCTACCATTTTGTGTATGTAGTAATTTGAAAGGAGAAGGATTTAGCTGCTGCAATGTTTGGTTCATACATTAATTAGGACTTCAGTTTGGAGATTTACTGGTGCAGTGTACTGAAACAAGAATGTATTGTGTCTCTCTTTCTATGGAACTGTAAATGTGTTGGAGACTGTATTTTCTTGGAAACTAAAGTTCACACAGTTGTTACAAATTACTTCAAATTCTGCTTATGCATCAGGAGGCATCTAATCTTAGTCCTTTTGTTTTACCAGTAAAGTCGCTCTTGTAACGCACCTTTTTCACACGTGAAGCTTTTCTTGAGTCTCTGACTGTTGATATTGCTAAGGCATGAAATTTTCTGAATGTCAAAATTCATACTAACAGCACCTAGAAGGTTTCAAGGGGTACATCAATTTTTTTTTTCAGTCTTATGGAGCACTGCATAGAGAATCATTAGAACATCAAAGGGAAATATTTCACTTCTGTGTGTTTAAAAATAAAAGGAGAACCTAACATTCTGTCTTATGAAGAAGGACTTAATTTTCTGGGTTTTTTTAGACACTTTGAGGAAACTTTGCTTTTCAATATGCTGATTTAGAAAAATTGGAACTCTTTCCAATATGGCTTTTATTCAGAAAATCTTAAAAATAATTTCATATTGAAATATTGGTTTGATATTGTGGGATTCAAAAAGATTTTTAATTTTTTGTCAGCTTTTTAGTTTATTGTCTTCCCATTTGTCTTATTTAACATTATAGCTGCACAAAATAAGATCAATGTGTTTTGAACAAGTAATGGAATTTTCCTTCACTATTCTTTCCACTATTTTAGGTTTAGCTCCAGGTTGGAACCAAGTCAATTTTTTTCTATTTTGCAGTCCTGTATAAAACGAAACTTTGACTTCAATGGAGGACTATTTTTCATCAGGCAAGCAAACAAAAAAAAGACCTTTATTGGGTCCATGTAAAACCATAGTTTCTTCATCAGCACAATTTTTCCAGTACATTAAACCAGTCACCTGATAAAAAGGTTATCGCAGATGATAAGCTTTGAATTAGGACCTCAGTTTTCACCAGCTAGAGAACAAATGATCCTCCACAGATGTGAGCATGCAAAAGGAAAACATTCTTTCCCAAACTTTTAAAGTAAAAAACAAATGATAAAATGTTGGATAATTATAATTTCATGAGTTACGTGATCTCCTACTTATTACAAATGGGTAAATAGAAAGAGTCTGATTATTTACACTGCTGACCTGCCCCAGGTTTATGGCATTTATTATAGTCAGTAATGTTTATAGCAAATTTTTTCTTAACAATAACATTTATAATATTTTAATGTGTGTGTACGGAGGGAAATAGTACATGAAAGAATTTCAGCGCAAATAAACCTAGGCCGTTTTGCTTTTGGAGCTCGTCTGTATTATTTTAGGACCCCAGTTCTCAAAACAGTTATGGTTAACTTTATTCACACAATTCCAATGGGACAACTCATATATAGAAAGCTAAATCTTCTCTTAAGTGTTTTCTTCCTGATGTGCAAGGGGTGGGGTAGGTATGTCTAAACATACTCCTGAACACACTGAACTATCTCTTCATTCTCTGGAGCATATAATTTTAATTAAATAAATATATAGGGGTTTGCGTATCAATGAATGTACAGAAATTTGCACAATTATTAATTAATTTATTCCATGGGTATCAAGTAATTAATCTCTTTAGCTGCAAGGGCAATTTGCTGCCATACTAAGCAAAAGGCATTCTTTTCCTAAACAAAACAAGCATAGCACCACTTTCAGCTATGTGCTGAAATGTTAATTCAGTATTATAATGTGTTAAGCATGGCATCATTATTCTAAAACCAGCCACAGAGATATAAAATGCACTGTGAGACTGCAAACTGAGCACAGTTTGATTGCAGGACACCCGGGTAGAGGGGTTTTGTATTAGAATATACATCGCATTTATAATGCCTTCTTCTCTAAAATGTAATTAGATTTTTTTATGAACTGGCAAAATATAGTAAATAAAGGACTCAGGGGATTTCCATATAGCCACATTTATTCCCACACGTCTTTCCGAATCTTAAATGGTTGTCTTCCTTGGAAATGGATTAGGACAAATTGCATTAGGACACGATCGTGAATCTGATTAAGGTGGAACCATGATCAGGTTTTTCTTTTGGGCAACCATGTTTTCTTATAACAACCAGAAGACAAAAAAGCCTTTGGCAAGATGTTTCAAAAGGCCTTTCTCATATGCACATAAAAGCAGTTTTCATGCTAATTCAAAAATTGGTCCACACCTATAATTTTGTTATATAGCCAAGACAAAGCTTTGGGCAAAATTTTTCAGTAGTATATATTTCAGCTACAGACTTGTGGTTTCAGTGAAAGCTCCTAAAAAAGAATTTCCATGCATAATTTCCTTAAGGAGAACACTCTGAAAGCAAGCTGCAAGAGAGGCAGAAGATCAGGCATTGATTCCAAATTGGTTCAGAGAGAGGAATGCTGAGAACAAAACCATCCCCAGTGGAAAACTGATGTAATATACAGAATAAACACCTTTTTGAATGAACGCACTCTCAGGAAGGCCCAGCCCCTTCTCTTCCTGTGTTAGCAGGTGACCCAAACCGAGAACATTATATGACATTATTTGACAAAGAGGGAAACTAGTATGGTTGTGTCTGTTGATGCACAGAAATGCAAATGTTTGGAAAATTCCTATCTCAGAAAAAAGAAAGGCTGTTTCTTTCTTCTCCACTCCCCCCTGTTTATCTTTTTTCCAAACAGTAGTTTCAACTCCATATAGCTAAAGGGAACTTAATTGCAGAGCTGTTATCTCTGTGTCATTGTCAAATCTGGTGGTGACTGGAAGGGTCTGGGAAGGACATCTTCATTCACCTCCTTGGGGTTCCATGGCATATGAGTGTTTTGGTCTCTCCAACTAACATGTAGGATTCAGCTGAGAAGAAGAATTCCACTATAAGACTATAGAAGTCTATATAAAAAAAAGAAGTTCCCTGTCTCCAAGGGCTAGTGTTTGGCCTATGAAAATAAAGAGAATAGGTGGGTCTAATGAATAAATTCTGGAAACTAAAGGAGCTTCAAAATCTTTGTGCTTAGTATTGTAAGTATCAGCGATGT
The DNA here is from genome assembly GCA_013399195.1 of Dicrurus megarhynchus. Taxonomy (NCBI): domain Eukaryota; kingdom Metazoa; phylum Chordata; class Aves; order Passeriformes; family Dicruridae; genus Dicrurus; species Dicrurus megarhynchus. The sequence continues at coordinate 974,841 of VXAD01004815.1, forward strand.
TACACGGCTCAAGTAACTCTATCCATCTGTTTTACGGCTAGTCTTACTGGTTTTTACTTGTTTGGCGTTTTTTTTCCAGTTTAGACCAAGATTCAGTGATGTTTATTTTAAATTGTTCATGTTTGACTTGATATTAGCATTGTTTTGGCAAATGTAAGAATCTGAATTCTTCATGTGTTTCACACAGGCAGAGACCAGAAAAAAAAAAGAACAGATATACACTGTGGTCCAAATTTCAGAGTGTACCCATCTGAACTAGATTTTTCCTGAGGCTGGAAAACATCTAGCCATCTCTTGTATGTTGTTCTTGGCAACTTGCTCTGATTTCATCCAGAAGCTGAGGGCCTGATGTGAATGTGGGTGGAAGCTGGAGCTAGTGACCCAGAGAGCGAATCCTCACTATTTTTCCAGGATGACAATCCTTAGGTACTGCACCAGACTTTGAATGTTTATATAAACTGAGTGTCAGAAAGCATCTCAAATCAGTGACATTAGTTCACAGTCTGGTGTGATAATGACCAGACAAATGCAAAAATCCTTTTTTGTCTTTTACTTCCCCTGGCATTTCCAAATGGATTTGCTCGCAGCTGGGACTTTCAACACAGCTACAGGAAGATCCTGTTCAGAAGGAACAAAAACAGCAGTGATGGGGCACACTTCTGGATTTCTTGGCCAAGCTGGGATGGAGTTCTGAAATAAAAATTTGCATGTTCTCCCTTGGGCTCTTCAAAGCAGAGGTTCAGCTACATTTCACAATAATAATTTTCAGCTGAAACAGGAAAGGTGCAAAAACTCTACCCTGATGTTTCCCAAACATTCTGTTTGACAACACCCGGTACAATAGAACATGCTCATGTTCATAGAGTCATGACTTGTACAGTTCAGACCTTTCCAAAATTGTTAGAAAACACAAGGTCAAAAATAATTATGGTGAATTGGGAAATAATTGTGTTAATCAGAAATAAAACAAGTTAAAATGGGAGAAAGAAAAAGTCAGTCAAAACTGTCACACCAAGTTTTCTAATCTATTGGAGTTTGTCTCAGGTTTGTTCCTCTAGTTTATAGAAATATATGAAAAGAGAGTGAGCGAGACACAGATAAACACAGTTATGCTCATATAAAGAAAAAAATGTTGAGATTAAAAATCCAAAATACAAAATTAAATTATTACAGGATGTAAGAGACAGAACCCCTTTGGTAAATTATTTAGATGGATAATCTGTCTATAATAACAGGTTATTATTTTCAGAAAATGTAATCCTCTTTTTCTTAGTAATTAGCCTCTTCAGTGCAAATTTTATTTTGGAGAATTTCTACTTTGTAGAAACTTAAACATTTCTGTGAAATGTAGAGCTGGTTAGGAAGTCAGATAAATTTCCATGAAAACAGTTTCTTTACTTGTATTTAAAAGTATATCCAGACATTTTCAGAATCTTCCCAGCTCTAAAGCTGACTGAGCTCTGTACTAAAATGGGGAAAAATTTTACATTGCCTTTGTTCCATTTATTTTTCTTGACCATTTTGGTTTTTGTTTTAAATTGATAACAAACCATTCCAATAGAACTGATCTTTTTTTTTTCTAAAATGGAATCTTATGTCTAAAATGTTAAATGAAAAAATTTCAATTACATGTCATGTAAACCGCGTTCATATTTGATTTTCCCACAGATTCTCTGCTTGCAAAGTTCCTTTGAAAATTAAATAGTTCATACAATCTATCAGAACAGTTACCTCAATCATGCAGTTTTCTTATTTTCTCTGATTGGGTAAGGTTTTATAAACTGCTTTCACTTCTGTCTGAAGAAAGGTTTATTTGTTTCACAAAATTATTTTCACTTCATGAATGAATTAATTTCAGCTGCAGACATAAAAATTCATTCTTTTGACACTGTGTTCACACTAATACTTGTGAGAAGTAACAAAGAAGAAGCAAAATTCAATGTTTTTTAAAAGTGTCATGTTTATTTTTCCTGTTAATTAACTGGTGCCTTGCAGCTTGACCATCATGGTAAACCTGTTCTTTAATGTCTCTACAAAAAGAGGTAAATTAGTCACCAGAAGGCCCTGCAATTCAAAGTATGTATGGAAAGGGATTGGAAAACCTGGGCTCCTGGTTGTAATTATTCATATGATTTACCTGCAGTCATGTCACTTTTATGGCACTAAAAGATATGTTATATCTATTTATTCAGCTAATTGTGCCAATCAATTTCTGTGACAAATGTACTTAAATCCAATAGGGTTGGGTGCTACATTCTTAGCTAGTTTAAAGCTTTATGGAGTTATGTTAGATGGAAAATCTGGCCAAGGAAAATATGAAAATGGAATAGACCAGAATAATCCCTGGGACCTTTTTTTCTCTTTAATTATTCCTGTTATATTTCAAATAATTTCTAATGAAGAGATGTGCTGGAAAGACTATCAGAGAAATAGAATAATGGTGGCTGGAAAGAACTTGAGGAGATCATCCAGTCCAACTCCTATGTAGACCTCCAATCTTTGGCCCATGCAAATGCTCTTCAGCAAGACTCTCCAGTTTCGCCCTGTCTTTCTTGTACTGAAGGGCCAAAAAGTAGAGACAGTAAGAGACCTGCTTTTTCAAAGTTGTTATTTGCCACCTCTGACAGCTACTGCAACATAAAGTTTTTTTGGCTAGGTTTGTTCCATACTGCTGACTTTAGACCATCTGAACATTTTGCAGTTGGAAAAAGTTCCAAAGCTTTCTCAGATTTCTAGCTGAACATCAATTATCTGTAATATTGGAGAGCTCTTTCTCTGTAGATAAGTATTTATATAAACAAATACAGCTGCCATATGCCCTCTAGATATGTCATACATGCACAGTCCTGCCTCTTTGAGTCAAAGAGATCACAGGTGTCACTGAGAAAAAACAAAACTCTCTTAAAGGAGGCTGTGAAAAACATCTTGCAGCAAGGCAATTAGGGTAGCAGTATCTCTTCTGCTCAGAACAAGTGATGGGTATGGCCTGTCTGACCTGATGCACAAGCCGATGCATAACTTCATGAATACATCACTCACCAATCCCTCCTGCTACCACATCAGCCTCACTGCTAAGGAGTTCTTACACTCTCAGCATCTAAAGATCTCAATTAGTTCTGTGGCAACCTCTAGCATGCGTGTCTGCACAGCAGCAGATCTAGCACATCCACTGAAATTAGGAACAGACCAAGTGAAAATATCTTGGAAAGAAAACAAAGGTCATGACAGAAGAGCCTCAGATAGTTGATTGGCAGACTTTGAAAGTGACTGGGAAGAAGTCATTCTGTTAAAAGACTGAGTGAAGACACATCACAGGTATGTATTAAAGTGTGTGTATACATGTGGATGCATACATGTACATGCACAAATAAAGTTGATTTTTTTTCTTCCCTATTTCAGCAGTTTGTTTCAAAAACCACAGAAATTTAGATTATCAAGTACACTTTATTACACTTTATTTAATCATCTTGCAATTACAAAATCATATATATATATTAAAATATAAAAGTCATTAATGTGGGTCAGGCTGATAATCTGAATAAGAATTTAACTGAAGGGGTTTACGTGATGTCTTACAGCTATATATGGTTAGAAACTGGAGTTTTCTGACAAAATTGTTATGGAATAATTATGGGATTAAAAAGCTGGAATAAGGTTATTTAAAAAAATGGTGTAAGGTAATGTGAGCCAGAACTCTCAAAGTCCCTTAATAGGAGTTCTTAACTCAGTGTTGATACTTTATTTAACATAATGCGCTGTGCACTCTTTAAATTGTTAGCCTGGAACAGATGATTTATGTTGCTCTTGCATCCAAACAAGAATTAATGCCCTGATCCTATTTGACTGGAATTGTTAAGCACTTTTGTTCTCAGGCTTGTATCAGAATGATGACAAAAACATAAAATCAGCAAGCTTTTTAACGAATGTGGGGTTAATTTGAAGTGCCCTGATTTATAGATATTAGAGTAATGCTCTCTTTCAAGTATTTACTGAGGTGTTAAAAAGTTTGTGTTCACATTCATCTCAAACAGTTAGTGTACTGCAGTTTCTTTGTTTCCAAAATATTCGAAGGTTGCAGTTAAGAAAGCTATTGGAATCAAGTGCCTTTTTTTTTTTTTAACAAACAGTGAACATCTTTCATCATATTTTGAGAGAATCTCAAGTGAATACCACAGGTACTTCTTTTGATCCTATTCAGATCTTGGTTTTTTGGTTCCTGTTGTTTTCCAGGTGTTGGTTTTTTCCCCCTCCAATATTTTAGCTTAATTTTATGTGTTTTGTGCCTACATCATGACTTACTCATCTGCTTTAATTACTTTTATTGGCTAATATTGCTACAACTGGATTTTTCCAGTGTAAAAGGCAGTGAAAGCACAGTGACTGATACAGTTACTTGCCAGTATTTCACTACAGGTGTGCAATATTATAGTCAGCTGTACAGAAGACTTTCACTCCAGATCTTTTTGGTTTAACTACTGAAACAAATATGTGCACTTTCCTTTCTTTGCTGATTTTTGTCCCCGTGGAGTTTTGCTGGTAAGAGTGGCACAGTCCCCTGTCCTGCTGCCAGTGGTTAGAGCTGTTCAAAGGAACTAAAGAATAAGTTCATCAGAAGTTTGGTACCATTTGCAACTTTTATGAGAAAACCTTATGTCCAGAATGCTCAGAAAAGCTAAGATGTTTTTATGATCTGGCATGTAAAGCAAGGGATATTTTCACCTTGACATAATTTTAACTTAATAGAACCTCTAACAAGAATTATGTAGAGCATCTAAGTGATAACATGCTTACATATATTCCTGAAAAAAAAAGAAAATAAATAGAAGGGAAGAAATGTTAGCTAGTGAATGCTTGATGTGCACACAAATGAAAGGAAGAAAGTGGAAATAAAAGTTCAAGCGATGGTAATGAGAAATGACATTTCCTATGGGCACAGTAAAATGAAGTTCAGTGAGAACCCTAGGTGGCATCACTGGAACTGTCCTGAGATAAGAATAAGACAATTTCTAAAGCTAGTGGGATGAGCACCAGCAGAGAGTTTGATGTTTTGCTAAGCCCTATTAGAGCACTTCAGCTTCCCGTCCTCTGCCAGACTTGCCTGAATATTCACCAAAATGCGATTTCTGATGATTATGAAGGTTGGTAGCCCACCTCAACTTGAACATGAGCAGGAGAGTGATTGGTGACAATAAAGAGGACATACACACTACACTTAAATATCCTACAGTTGCTAATAAGCAGATTAGCAGAACTTAGGTCTGTGTGTATTTATAGTCTGATATAGTCCTTCCTTTCTGATTGATTCTTTCACTCCTAAAATATGTACTGTTTATTTAACACTGCAGGAGAGTGAGATTGCAGTTGCCAATTTAACCTTATTATCTGGGTTTGAGAGGATGTTTCTTATAAATCAATACAAGTTGCCAGCAAATGTACAAAGCCCTTCATATATGAAGCATATGCATAAAACATATCCCTTCACTTCCTCCAAATATGAAGGTCTTCAACTTGTTCAGTGGTTGTCTCCTTTCTTCTTCTGCCTCAACCATTCAAAAATAGCTAGAGCCCTGATTTGAGAGCTGAGAAATAAGGGAGAGATGAACACTCATTTTCAGTTTTGTGTCCTTCAGCCATTAAATGCTTCATGTCATGTGATGGGAAGAAATTAGTTGGAAAAAAGATCTGATCTTTTAGAACCACTATGCCTCTCACTGACTTAATCTGGATGACTCAGCTGTCTCAAACTGGGCTTTGAAAACTCTGGCAGTCCATAAACCCAAAGTTTTGTGGGAGAGGTCCTGGAACAGCTAACAAATCATGCTATATGTGTGTTACATCAAACAGCTCTGAAGCCCTGAAAGGATCAAGATCCAGAGACTCCATGAAGTCCCTTGAGACTTTTACTTTTGCTGTTCGTTGTACATGCAAAACAGTCATATACTCTGGAGATGAGAAGGAGAATGAAAGCCTGAGGAAATAGCATCCATTTCTGAAAATGTTACAATAAGTGACTTTGCCAAGGTCATGTGGGAAATGGGAGTCAGACTATATAAATCTAAAGTTTTTAGTCATGCCCCTTTGAAGGCAGCCTTTCTTTTTTTCTTTTTTCTCTTTCAACCAGAGCTGTCACAACCCACATTTATAATCTAGATGTTGTCCAAAAGAAAGGAGAAATGAATTTTCAAATTTTCTTTCTGTTACATTGTCTGTTTATTACACACAGTGTTGTTGCACATAATGCCAGGATGTAAAATGATTCAGGGACTAATGTCTTCAGTCATAACGTGGGAAAACAGAGAAGCAGTTGGATAGTAATTTCTCACAATGTTCTGCCATGGCCATTCTTTCTGCTGTGATTTAAGAAAGTGCAGGCAGTGGAAAAGGTTCCCTTTGAAAGTGTTTTAAATGTCAAATATAAGATTCATTTCTATACTGCTTTAATCCAAATGCCACAGGTCTGAGCTCATCTATCAATCTGACCAGGACTTCATGTGTTTTACCTATCCAAACAACCATTTCTTGAACTGGAAGTCCTGCTAACACCCATGCATAATATCAGTGTATTTTTTAAGAAAAGACAACCTCAATTTCTTTGTGAATGCGTGCTGTGGCATCCTTAGGCTCATTTAGCAAGGTTGTTTGTGGCAGGGCCTTGGATATGTACTAGCTGCATTGTGCCTGGTTGTTATACACTGGAACAATAGGCTGGGTAGCCAAGAATATGGGGGGGAAGAAACCCCAGAATTATTCAGGCAGTGGAAGAAAATCAGTAGTATTAAGGATATTTCATAGAGAGCTGCTAAGTCTAGACCTGATCTTTGCTGTCATCAGATACGGCCTCTGCCACAGGGACCCTGGAGCTGGCTCTGGTGCATTATCATCTGCTGATGCTCTGCTTGAAAAGAGAAAGTCTCTCAGAAAATCAGTCAGCTCTGCCTGTGACAGTGGATCAGCTGTTATTGAACAGTCTCTGTTCAGTCATTGCAAAGGAATATATACCCTCCTGGAAAATATATGCCCTCCTTCAGCGCAAAGTACAATTATTCCCAGCTTTTAGCTGGGAGGTCCTAGTTTCCCTTTTGATACCAGATCTTTTCCTCCCGGAGAAATTTACAGTCTTCTCCCATTTTTTGTCCTATTTTTCAGTCTTTTATTTGTGTGATTCTTCTAAATTTTTCCAATTATTTGACCCATTTTTTAATGTATGGATATCAAAGTATATTCCAGTAGCACTTTTCTCATTACCAGATGCAGAGTTAGTATCACCTACTGGCTTCTCCACAATGCCATCCTGTCTGGGCCATCAAGCTAGGACAGTTAGCCACTGCAGTACGCTGAGTTTCCCCTCTCCAGGGTGTTCAGCATCTTTTTATCTGGGCTACTGTTTTCACACATCATGTAAGGTCTACCTTCTTTGATAGATATTTCCTTTAAGAGATTTCTGTGATTTTTTTACTGGCTTGGAAAATATATATATATATATATAGATATTTTTTTTATTATTATTTATTTTTTTTTTTTCCCCTCCAAGAGAGATAGTTGTGTACTTTTTAAATTTCAGTGGAGTGAAAATTTCCACAAGAAGACAATATCACTCTGACCTGTGAGGAGTTCCACAGAAATTGCTGTCTGACAGTTAATTCTAGTAAAGCTTAAAGGCTGTCCTACAGAGAGTCCATGTTTTCTAATGTAAAATAGAAAGATGTCAAGACCCTGGAAAAGCTGTTCAGACAAACAGGGATTACTTACCTGATTTTTTTTTTTTTAAAACCAAAAATCTACATGACCTTATGATTTACCTAAATCATAATGAGCAGATTATGGTTATTCAGCCACTCTCCTTCCAGGAAGAGCTGCTCACTGGTTTTGTGTTGCGGGAAGGTAATTATGTTCTGTGGGAACCAAATTTTGAGTCATCAGCGTGGTGATGGTAAGGAAATATCTCAGACGCATCTCCCTGCACCAGTCTGTCTCAGTGCCTTTACTGTGTCTTCTGTTTCTTAGCACCCATCTTCAGGCATGAATATCCAGGTGTGATTGTTTCCAGAAACGCTGCCAGGTAATGCTTAGGTATTCCCTAAGGCTACGTTTGTTAAAACAGGCTGTGTAAAGCAAGCATTGACATCGGTTTCAGGGGTGACCTCGACAGTGCTCACTTTGTCCCATGTACTTCACAGATATGTTCTGTCTTCCAAATGTCTTTTTCATCAACCCCATAACTCTTGCAGTTGGTGTGGGGATTATTTCCACACAGGCCCATTTGTTCCAGGTAAGTCAAGCTGTTAAGGTACTGGTTAATGACAACTAAGGTGAGTCACTCAAACTGAAATTGCATTGACCGCTTATGGGTTATGCCTTAGTTAAATTAAAACATTTAAACCCAAACTAGTGAAGTTAAAGTAGGTGTAGTCTAAAATGGAGTCTACAGGGACTTCCATCCAAATACCAAGATCAGGTTCTCTTTTTGAAGAAGAGACCAAACAACACTCTAGTCAGGAGCAGATGTGCTTTGTATGAACCTGTGGAGGTAAAATGAAAGTACTTCTGTTTTTCTTGAACAGGACCATGCAAGTAAAGCTACTCTTCGACAATTAATACCATAGGTATTTGTTATTTTTCTCTAGTGAAATCAAATAAAAAATTAATTAAAGGTTCCTATCATCGTCAAGCTTTTATTAATAAGCAAACCAAGTGCTTCTGCTAAAGCTCTGTGTAGGCATGGTTAGAAGAGGAAGGGAGGGATCAGATTATTGCACAAGCTGTTTGAAGTTTTCTTTTGACCACAATTAAAGTCAAAGGGCCAATCTGAGTTTTATGTAGAAATTTTATTTCATGGAAGATGTGTCATCCTTAAAAATTAGGATGTGAAATACTGTAACATAACCTGGAACACTTCAGATGACTCGGGAACATCAAATATCCATCCTGAGCACCTCGATTCATATTATAATGTCTCTAGTACAAATTCCAAGATTAGACATTTGTTAAAGTTCTATTTTTTGCCAATTTATGTTTAGCACTTGGTTTTGGAAGGGAGTGTAATACAGAGACTGATTTTTATGTGGGTTTTGGAGTAGGAATAGGAGATCTGGGAGTTGTTTTCTTTTCATTGTCCTTGTTATTTTTTAATCAATGTCGAAAAAGAGAACAGAGAGTTTTTAGAGTTCTGCATTCATTTTCCCTTGCTGCTAAGAATGATGTCTTATAGAAATGCTCCCCCAACTTTGAAAAAAAAATCACTGGTAATCCAAAGATTGTCACAGTCGAGCAAGTATGATAGTACATTTATGTTGCATTAAGATTTGTCTACTATCCTGGCTATCTGAAGTTTTTTCTTTTTTTTTTTTTTCCTTTTCTTTTTTTAACCTTTTTTAAACAGGGAGTTCTGTAAAACTGAATAATAAGTGTAATTCTTGTGGTCAACAGCAATTAAGACTTAAAGTATGTGAAATCTGGCAAGATGCAGATGTTTGGGTTTGGTTTTTTTGGGTTTTTTTGGTTGGTTTGGGTTTTTTTATGTTCTTGTTTTGTCTTAATGTGTAGTTCAAATGCAATATGACATTTGGAGAGCCAGCTCTTCCTCTGGGAGATCCATTCAAATAGTAAGCACAGCCACGTCTAGAATGGGACTTTTGGAAAAAAAAAAGATTATCTTATTCGTGACTTTGGAAAGGAAATGAAGCAATCAGAGATACTTGATTTTTTTTTTTTAACAGAGAAATTCTCTTAATCAAAAACTAAACAAAATATAATGGGCAGGTTAAAGGGCCCGGGCCATACATTGCTGATTTTACCCACATAAATAGTTCCATTGTGTAGGGCAAATATACTGTGTGCAAATGGGCTCCTTTAGGGGGAGTGGTCCTATTAGAAAGCAGTGTAATCTTTGGCAATGGCAGAAGGAGTCCAAATTTCCTTTTTAACAGACAGGCTAATCAGTAGCAATTAAGAGGCAAAGTAGCAGACTAATAAAGTATACTTGTCACCAGTTGTCATCTTAGTGATCAATTCACACCTCCACCACAATAACATCGGCCCTTCAATGCTCTAATGACCCTGAATCCCCAAAGTGACAGAAGGATTAGGGCAAAGATAATGTGCTGGAAAGGTGCTAATGAAGTGGTGGGATTACAAGATGAGTTTCATACTTGACAGACAGCAAAAGGGAGTGTTCCGTCCCACTCCAGCTATGAGATTCACATGGATAAACTCTCATTGACTTCCACTTCCAGTTGGGATCAGGACCTTAATTTAATTAATTACGGTTTTTAATTTCTTAGTTAAATCTGAAACATGCATCTTGGTGTTTCCTGAAAGTAGTAGGTATTTCTTAGGTAATTAAGTTTACTCTCTTGTGTTGTTTTTTAACTTATCTCTGCAAATTGTGCGTTGCATATATATGTGTTTGTATAATTTTAATTTTGTGCAATTGGTTTTACAGAGATTTAATTTTTTGTGTCTGTAGAATGTACACAACTGCTTTTCCATGCACTGATTGTGTTAAAAAATGAGAAACAGAGTATATAATTAGAGTGTAATGTCATGTGTTCAGCAAAAATATGGTGTCACCTTCTTGCTCAGCATTACAAGTGGATAGATAGATAGATAGATAGATACATACATACATACATACTGTATAGCAGTAGCATTTTGAGGTGCTAATACAGAAATGGTTTTCTAGTAGATGTTGTTGAAAATACATATTTTAAAATATCTGCTATGTTTAACATATAATCAAAATAATCCTGTTCATTAAATGCCACCTGTCTGTTGTTAAATTATACTTGAACTATATCTGTAACCCATTTCAAAAGAATATGTTGATATTAAAATCAGGAAAAGGGTACAACAGTCCAATTCTGGTATTTTAAACCCTGGTCTTCATTAGATGTTACACTGCTGCTTCGTTGTAGCTAATTAACTTGTATATTGAAAACCCTTTAGAATGATTTGATACAGGGAGATGTGGGAATACATCATGCTGGGATTAACACATTTATATTGCTGTAGCTGTGTCCCTGCTGTTTGGGTGCAGGGGGAGGTAACCATTTGCAAATTTAGCTGTATTAGGATAATTTTCAAGTGGTATAAATTCTACTGCTAGCAATTTGAACAAAATCTGCTTGACTTCAGTCGGAGATGTATGGATACATAGTTTGCTGCTGCACATTCTAGTGCCAGATTTTGTCTTGAAAGATTAGTCCTGAGAACATTTATTTGTTTAAATTATTT
>VXAD01004816.1:0-26812 GCA_013399195.1 Dicrurus megarhynchus
TGCGGGGTCCCGCGTCTGCCCGCGCTGGCGGCCGTGCCCTGCGGCCGGGCATCCCTGCGCTCGGAGCGTGCCGTGCGAGCCCCGCAGCCCCCGGCTCTTGCGCCGACTTCCCTCACCTGTGGCTTCCCCGCGGGGGAGCCCCGCTCCCGGCAGCCGCCGCCGCCCCGTCCCTTCCCCGGCGGCGCCGGGACCCCCGCCTCAGCGCTGAGCTCCGGGCGGCCCCGGTCCGGGGCGGGCAGCGGGGGTTGTGTGCGCTCGGCAGCGGATGCGAAGGGAAGAAAATTGTCAGTGGTATTTCACGGTACCAGCTGGGAGAAATGGGGGGGAAAGCCTGGCCAACTGCGTTCAGGGTTTGGGTTTCTTTGAGAAATGTAGATGCCAGCTTGTGCGTGTTGCTCAGCACCAGTCTCTTTCCCTTCTAACACTGGCTGTTGTTTTTCTCCCGAGAATCACTTACTTAATTCAGCATCCTTTTTCATCGGAGCTGGTGTGGCAGCGTGGCCAGAGCTCGGGATAACTTCCCAGTTTTAGTCCCTGTGTTCAGGTGACAAGTGGCTACGGTCTGGCAGCATCCTGAAACAAGCTTTCCTAGATGGCTTTTTTTTTTGGTATTCCCAGACAATCTGAGCAGATTGTTCTTCCTAGATTGCTGGTTCTTAGTGCACATTTTCCTTCGTGAAAATAGGACTAATTTTTTTGAGTGACAGAAGCCACATTAGGATCTTACTACACAACTTGATGTTTACCAGAGACTGAATTAATTTTTGCCTGGGCAGGGATTTATCTTCTGTTGTCCTTTTCTGCTATGTGAAAACATGGTGCTTCTGGAAGATAAATTCCAAGGCGAAGGCCAAGTTGTTTACTTTAGAAATAACTTGTGTTAAAAATGTTACTGGTATGGGGCAGTGAGCTTGTTTTGAATCATGTATCAGTGGATCTTCTTGGAATATCCTGGTAGGTTAATGTAGCTGAGTCTCTTGACCTGTTCAGATGCTGTGCTTTCCATCCTGTTCTTAATGGTGCTCATAAAGTTTGTGACCCATGTGAGTATTCCCCCTACCAGAGTGTTGCCTATGAAAAATAGGGATATGCATCAATCTGAATGAGTACTAATAAATAATGGGCTGGGATTTTTTGCATTCACATTAGGAGTTGGGTTTTTTTCCTCTCTACTAGTCACAATGGGAAAAGCAAGAAATTCTGTGCTAAGTGAATAGAACTAATGGTAGCATAGTAGCTGTTGGGCAGCTCGTTTTGCTCTCAAGCAGGGCTTGAGAGCAGTCTGTCTTGTTTCCTGAGTGATTTTTTTCAGTCATTGGCTTAACAGAAATTAACATGCAAAAGTAAAAATGTTATTAGCACATGGATATATTCCTAAAAATGTGTCAGGGGTTTACAGCATTTTCCAGTACCTGTATGAATTCCACTTTCCTGAAACGAGTAGCTGCGTATGTATCACAAACAGCAAGCTACCTGCACAAGAACACTTAGTTGTAAAATAGAATTGTGCAGCCATGGCTGCAGCTGCTCTCCAGGGCTGCAGCAGCAGTAGAGCTGTGTGAGTTGCACACGTGCTGTTTGACATCAACAGACCTGCTCAGCTGCTCCACAGTTAACTGCCATGTTGCACCATGCACCGTGTGTTTTGGGAGCTTCCCTTCATGCTGGAGGAGCCTGCAGGCTGGATAGCATCTGCTTGTCATTCCTGACTGGAAATGGCCATAGGGCTGAAATGTGACCAGGTCACCAAAGTGTGCTTCCAGGCAAGGCAAAATCAGTTTGCTGATCTTCTTGACCCAAGCCTGTAAATGCAGAAGATTGATTGGGATGATGATGGACTCGGGAGACCGGGTGAGAAAGGCGTTGGCTCTGCCCAGGGCAGCGTGCACATGGTGATGCAGGCAGTGCTGAACACACCTAAGATGGGTTGCTCCAGTCATCAATACTTCTTACAAATCATGTTTTCACTTGAATCAGTTTTGTAGTTGACCACCACTAGAGATGATTATTATTATTTGACTCGACAAATTGATGGAGAAAAATAATCTTTATTTTAAGAAGGATATGCACATGCTTAATAAATAGTATACACCAGTAGCAGTGCAAGTTCTGTGTGGTCTCTGAATTCCCTGGGGATAAAACCAATTGAATCATATGTCTAGACCTGTTAAGTCATATATATACACTTCGTAGTATGGTACTAGAAATGGAGGAGATGGAGGATATGTTGCTATTAGCACTAAGCCAGATGAATAATTCTTTTGAAGGTCTGGAATATCAGTGATCCAATTGAAAATGTGTCAGCTGAGATGAGTCATGTGTTAGCCTCATTCAGTGACTAAGAAATGGAACAGCCATTGATGTCCAAGCTGAGTCACAGCTTCTGCATATTTCCTGAAATAATTTTTGATTGATAATGATGAAGCAGTTGAAATTCCTGTATTTGTTTGTATTGTAATTTGCAGGCAGCAGAATGTTGGGATACACACTGTTTAAAAGATGAGACAAGTAGCTAGAACGAACGGAAGCCGTATTTCAGATAAGTTGTGTGAATAAGCAATAGTGTCTTATAATTACCTCCCCCTATTGTTCTTTTCTCTCTTATAATTATTTCTTCCTTGTGCTGCTGTACATGTGTGTCATGAGGAATGAGGCAGAAGTGACCCTTCTGAATGTGACTGTGAGATAACAGCACTTTAAAAAACGGGAGCAGATAAAAGAAATCCTAAGTGTAACAGAGTAGCGGACAGAGCATCAGTGTTGCTCCTAAAGGCAGTCTTGTTCATACAGTGTTGGTGTTTCTGGATAAAAAGCATGAGACCTGATAATTTTAAACCTTTCCTTTATATATATATATATATATATATATATACACACACACACACATATATATATATATATATATATGGGGGTTTTTTTGTTTTTTAATTTAAAAATTGGGCGGTTTGCTGGCTGGGGTTAGAGGAAGGATTTTAAGAATGCAAAACTCAGTACTACTCATATTTGCTCCATGGCATTTCATTAATTTCAGTAATTAATTTCAGTGGAGTTTTACAGTGAAATAAGAAAGACAGACCAAAACCAGCAGCTCTCCAAGCCAAAGTGTCATGGAGTGGTCTGCATGATTTGGGATTTTGCAGTGGAAGGTATTGGGCATCCTTGAGTGTGTGGGATGGAGGAAGGAACAAGTTGACTGTTGCTTTCCACACGTAAAAAAAGGGAAATAAAAATGCAGCAAAACTAAACCATAAGTACAGAAAATAATATTCAAGGCCCTGAAAAGAACCTGGTGTTAAGGTAGAGCACTGCAGACTCAGAAAGTCAGATTCAGATTCAAGGATAATTCCATGTTTGATAAACTCTGCCTCCAGTGATGCACAGTTAATCCAGCCTGTGCAGGTCACAGAGACATCCCTGCTCTGTCACAGGGAGGTTCTCGCAGAGCTCCTGTGTCAGTGTATTGATCTTGGTGATTCATATCCTTCCCTATCTTCATTTGCATCTGGCTCTTGATTTAGCATTAAAAATACACTGCGTACTTTTTGTCACTGAATTGCTTTGCTTTTACACTTCTCCTGCTGCATATATGCCCTTACCTAAAGTTCAGGACTCACTTTCAAACAGGCTATGCTGGTTTGCACTGGTACAAGAAATAAATTGTGCTTAATTTCTAAAACCACCACTCTTCATGAGACATATTTTCTTGTGATGTTCTGTGCAGCCAAACTTTTCCAACAGTCTGCTGTTGATTGAATCCCAAGGAAAGACCTGGGTGTCTTGGATGTAGTTACAAAACTATCCACCCGTCTTTAGGCCCTCCAGGTTATTCTAAGGAAAAAAAAAAAAAGAAGGCTGAGTTGACAAATACAACAGAATCATGCTTTCAGATCTACTAGCGTTCAAATTTCTCAGGTAAAATAAAACTTCTTCCTTGAAAGTGGAGAAGAATAGGAATAAATACATGTATATGAGTACCAGGGATGTGACAACATGTAGGAGTATATGAGATGGAAGATTAAATGAATGAAGAAGAAACTCTCTGTAAAGTGACTAGAAATTATTAGAAAGCCTGGTCGACACTCCATGTTTCAGGTAGTAATTAAATTGATAAGAACACGAGATTTGATTATTACGTACCATGTGTAGTGTTTTTTCTTCCCTTATCACACCTGTTCTAGTGTGAAGTCTTGTAAGTTTACTGTAATAGAGATGAACTCTCAATATAATTTTGCTGCCCTTCATTGGGGATAAAGCAGGTGAAAAAGAAATGGAACTAGGACAGAACTGAACTGCCAGTGTTATGTCATTAGATGCAGAACTGAACATGTGCCTTTTCAAAAACTATCTGACAAGTTACTTCATGAGAAGGAATCTATTTGTGATCATTGTCATTAGCAAGAGCAATGGTCTTTGCATAGTCACCTGTCTCCTCCTTGCCTACTTGTTATGATATCACAGTGATGTTTTCCTGCCCTGGTTCCTGTATCACAATCCTGCCACCAGCTGCCTTTTCTTGCAGGGAAAAGATAACTTTTTGTAAAATGCTTGCAGTGTGGAAAGATGTATTTAAAAGACTGTTGCTGAAGGTAATGCATGCAGACAGTGGTTACCACAATCAGTGCTGTAGGGTTTCTGAGTTTGTGGTGTGTTTCGGGATTTTTTGTCTGTTCCTCTTCCCCAAACAATGACTGCCTTGCAGGCATTTTGCTATTTGGAATTTCTCTTGCATTATTGACATTACAGTGGGAGGTGGTCTTACCCACTGGATAAGAAGTGACCTTTCCAAAATAATTTCCGATTTTCCAACTTAACTGTGAGGAAACCTCTCCTAACCTTCCATATGGTTGATATTATAAGCTTTGTGTATGAGTATGGTGAAAGTTGTGCATTCAGGTTGCTCTTAAACCCTCCACCACAATTATGAATGCTTACATTTGGTGGGATTTCCTTCCCCCCCCCAGTGACCTACATCCCATGAATGCCATGTTTGTCTTCGTGCTAGGGCTGTGTGTCTACTCTGTCTTTTAATTTGTTGGGTCTGTTCAGTCTGTCTGTGTCTTGATTAGTATCTGACTAAGGCTCCATCTAATAAATCCTTGTGCACATCAGTAATGTGACGTATCCAAGCAATTGCTGGTATCACATGTGTGAGTAGGACTGGCTGCGTGCTTGGCTAACCATAAAAACAGGGCTGTGTTTTGGAATAATGGAATAATGCTGAAGAGTTTTCAGCTAGTTAGCAGTTTTAAAGTTTTAACTATGGCATTAAGGCCATATATGCACATAGTAAATAAGCGGTGCCTTTCCTTTTTTTTCCTTTTTTTTTTGTGCCTGCCTGGAAAACCACAAAATTTTCCTTAATAAAATTGGATAGAATACAAAAGACGATGGAAAAGTGCTTTAGGATTTTTGCAAAGCTGACAATATGGGGAAAGACCTATATTTTTTTCTGAGCAGCAAACCTGAGGACTTCAAAGACCTTAATAACTTCTGCAAAAATGTGCAGACATGATCCAGGAAGGAACAGCTTTAGAAAAAGGGCCTATCTGGTACTTAGTAAGTTCATGCCAGAGTTTGGACTCCTGCCTGCGACAAACACAAGATGCATTCCTGGGGTCACATCAAAGGTTAGGACAGTTAGATCACGTAGCTCCCAGCCCAAAATACCTATAATGTGTGAGGCTTGGGGTTTTCTTCCTAAATTGACCTGGGTTTATTTGCCAGCTGGTAATGCTTTCTTAGAAATTACAACGTTTCTCTGTATTGAATTTTTAAATGCCCTGTGTGACTGCTGAGCAGTCTGGTAAGCTCGGGGCTGCTGGCAGCTGTAGTTGCCTGGCACGTGTACCCTCTGCCCAAGGCACAGCATCCCAAGAGTGGGAATGTCTGCTGGGTCCCTCTTACCCTGCAGAGCCCAGCTTTTTAATGCTGCCTTGGAGTTTTCTGGCTGTCCCATCACTCGGGTCAAGTCTTCCTCCTCTACTTTGATCTGTGGTAATAGTCTTGACTTTATTTTTTCCTGTGTTTTACAGTGGTTTGAACTTTATTGATTTGATGGTGCGGCAGGGGAATATCGACAACCCTCCTAAGACGCCACTTGTTCCTGGGTTTGAATGTTCTGGAATTGTAGAAGCTCTTGGAGACAGCGTGAAAGGATTTGAGGTAATATTTTTTATTTTCAAAGTGAGAGTTATAAGTCTCATATAAATAATCACCAATTTCTAATCCCTTCTGCTCTGCCAGTGACAGCAGCCTTCACCACCCTATTGAGATTTAAAAGGTCAGTTTTTCCTTGTTGCTTCCCAAGCATGAGAATGACCTCTTGAATTAGTTTCTGAATCTACCACTGTCATCTCCTTCAAATCCTTCCTGAAAAGTCGCCTGTGCCATGTCCTGATGGCAAAATAGGAACTGGAAAGCATGACTGATGTCCTTTAATAAAATGAAAGAAATCAAGTTAACTTGTTAAGTTTCTTTTCTTGGCCATGTTTGCTGTCATCACTGCTCTTTTCCTGAAAGCCCAGGTGCTGCTGATTCCAGTTCCAGCTTTTGATCTCGAGATAATGAGAGCCCTGTTTACAGTAAGCATTGCTTCTTAAAGCTGTGTGCATTAATGAGGTACAGATTAAATTGGGACCCCGATTCTGGATATAGGACTTAGTCTGATTGCTCAGGAAGAGCATCTGTTTCACCTGACACGATGTGATAAATGACAAATGGTTAATGTATATAATTAAGCTTTTGTAAGTGGTTATGGACTCTTTGGTATCTCTTATTGCATATATACAGCATTTTGTCCTGCCTCCTATTCCATTATTGATATTAAATGTCTATATTTGCTGCAAACTTTCATTTTATTGCCTAAGTAGGTTGAAAATTTTGGAAATAAATCCTGAGTTAATACATGTCAATTCTGTCTTAGTTATTTGCAGTCAGTCATGTCAAAAGGTAATCAAATTTTCTGAAATCTTATTATATCTAGATCTTAAGAAGGTATAAATAAATATAAATATTTTTGTTTAAAGATAATATTTTTCTCTTCTCAAAAAGCTAAAATTTGTCAGTTGACTGAAGATAATGGCCAGCTTTGTTTCAACTATGGTTTTTCAGTGATGAGATCTTCTTAGGGGATTTCTCTCAGTTTCCTTCCTGCCCCGTCTCTGCCTTGAAGCAAGTTGTAATCTTTCAATGTATTTTTTTACAAACAATAACTGAATGATAATTTTGCTGTTTGAAAACCTTTGTTGCTTCAGTAGTTCTGCTCTAGTATCTGTACTCCATAGCTGTGCTCCATATTGAAGAATATTCTCTGAAAGGAGAACAAAAAGCCTCTGCTCTAGATCAGCACACTCGTTTTTAAAGTTCTTGCTATTTTTAAAGGGCATCAGGAGGCTAGAGCATATGGTGCTTTTTTGAATAACACAGCACCTGACCGAATATACAGTGTCTCTTTTTAAAGTGACATCTTTGTTCTGACTGTGAAGCACGTTTGTGCCCTGGTGTACTCCCTGCAATTGAAACAAGCCGTAGTATTTTTTTTTTTGTATATAATCTGCATAGCCCTGGTTGTGTTTGAGTGATCTAGAAAAGGGTCCACACTCAGAATGACAGCTGTGCATGGGAATTAATCCATCAGCAGGAGAACGTGCCATGAGGATGATGGAAGAACGTTTTGTTGGTTTCTTTAAGGAATTCTTGCCCAGAATAGGAGCACACCAGATCCTTGGTGTCTCCCTGACATACGTTGTTACCTCTGTCCACAGCAACGGCAAAGATTGCACCCTGTATCTTCTGACCTTCTTTCCCTGGGTGGATCTCTTCCAGTTCAAGCCCTCCTAAAATAGGTTAATGCCTATTCCTTCTCCCATTAAAATAAACAGCTGGTTTCTGATGATGACAGCTGTATCAGGCCTAATCTCTCTCCAGTTTAGGATGATTCCCAAGAAGTGAGGTCTAATCTGACTAGGCTCTGAATAGTGTCTGTGGTAAAATGTGTTACCTACTGTTACCAAGAAATCCCTTGGGAATCACGAAGAGGGACTTCTCTGCATTCTTTTTGGTAATCATTTATAATTTATGGCAAGAATATAGGGCATATTAACATCTGCACTAATTAATCCTAGCAGATTTTCTATTTTAGATGCTTCTCTAAGAGCAAAAGGGAACCACAGAGTGATTACCAGTGAGGCATTGTTAATTTGAATGTTTTTCGAAAGGAGGAGGCATTTCAGTGAAGTTGGAATGACTGCTGTTTCATCATTCTCATTCTAAAAGAGACAAATCCTTCAGAACTGTCAGCAGCACCTTAGCTTTGAGCAAACCTGCAATATCCCAAAGCCAAAGTGGTGACAAGCACTCAGGATACCAAAATGTGCTTGTGCTGTAAACATTTGCCTGAAGGCAATAGTGTTGTGCTTTACTCCATACCTGTAGTTTCTACAGCATGAGAGAGTATTAGTAGAATGTAAGAGAGTATCAGGCAGATAAGCAAAGTTATTTTAGAGGGACAGCTGCTGTTAGTTTTAGTTAAAACATGAAGGCCTGGAGTTTGATGCTATTCCTGTCTTATCCTGTGGCTCCACTGAAGAGCTCCTTTCGTAGTTAAGGATGGTATTTTGGTTGGTGTATTCTAGAAAGGCAAAGGGTCTAAGGCAAGGTAAAAGATGCCATGGGGTTGCTGGTGGCAAGCAATTATTGAGAGTTTGTAAGAGTTGTGCCTGTGAAGATTTTAATACACACTGGCCAAACATTTGCTCAGTGTGGCTGTCCCTTGTAGACCCAGCAGCCCAATTTTGGCTTTAAGCTGAGTGTTGCTTTACAAGTCTGGTTGTGCCTTGTTGTTACTCTTGTCCATCTGAGAAGAGTCAGTATCTCTGATTTAAAAACCTGAAGCTGCAATGAAGACCATATACAAACATAAGAGCTTGATGTGCCTGTACCTCTGAAAGGTTCCTAGGAACAGCCAAGTATACCTAATATTTACAGAAAGCCTTTATTTCTCCATAGTGACTTACTCTTTCACTACCATATATTTTCAGAAGAAACTGGGTAGAGAAATGTTGCATTTAAAGTTAATATTTCATTGCTCCTTTAAATCCTGTCAAATTCACTTTGTAGATTTAACAGTGCCTTAAAATCCAAAGGTATATTTTTGATGTTTAAGGTGGCTTATTTGAAATTGTAGAATCAAATTCTGCTCTGATGCATGGCTGTGGAGATTACAATCACGGATATATCTTGGTAGAATCAGTTAATAAGATAATAAAAACAGAGAGTGGATACAGATGGTGTTATCTTCTGAATGAGAGCTTTTGCAACCCTTTCATGTGCTCCATCTACCAGAGTACAAGGCCTCCCCTTCTCGATCCACAGAGAGGAAAAGTGGCTCTAAATTAGTGTGAGGATTGAGAAAACAAAGTGAAAATTATTCTAGGTATAATTTTCTTTATTCCATCCTTCTCACCAATATAATTATAATCTTTTCCCCTCATTTCTTTGTCTTTAAGCAAAATTCCTGATTATTAGTAAGAATGCTG
Organism: Dicrurus megarhynchus; assembly: GCA_013399195.1. Taxonomy (NCBI): domain Eukaryota; kingdom Metazoa; phylum Chordata; class Aves; order Passeriformes; family Dicruridae; genus Dicrurus; species Dicrurus megarhynchus. Next base: position 9,537 of record VXAD01004816.1, read on the forward strand.
TTTTCACTGTTTACCTTTGTTATTTGGGAGCTCTGCTAGCAAAAGATGATCTGTATTAGTGATGACAAAGACTGCTCTATCAGACAAGAGTGTAGCAAAAAAAAAGAAAAAAGAAGAAGAGGTGGCTTTAACTTCTTTTGGTTATTTTTGTTACATTAAAAATGGCAAAAGCCCAAAGCTGAGCAGCTTAACTGCTATTTTGCCAAAGATGTAGAGCACCATTTTCCTCACAGTCAGCCAGTGACCCGGACTTTGAACAGGAAGGAGACCTGCAGGTCTTGCAGGTTGCTCTCTACAGTCTCAACTGCAGTCAGATCCTCAACGTTGTTTTCTTCCTTGTTTGTAGATTGGAGACAGAGTCATGGCTTTTGTAAACTACAATGCCTGGGCTGAAGTGGTGTGTACCCCAGTAGAATTTGTCTACAAGATCCCAGATGACATGAATTTTTCTGAAGCTGCTGCGTTTCCCATGAACTTTGTAACTGCCTACATGATGCTCTTTGAGGTTGCTAACCTGAGAGAAGGCATGTCTGTGCTGGTTCACTCGGCAGGAGGCGGGGTGGTAAGTTGGAACTTTTCTTGCTTTCCTGTCACTGAGTAACTGAAGGAGTGTGATGTGTCTTGATTCCTGAAATGAGCCAGAACCTGCAGTTTGGTTTGATATCCCTATGTGTGAGGGACTGCACTGGGAGGAACTGCCTCTGTTTTCCCATCAAAATGCTGATGTGAGTGGTTGGCAGGAGCTCTTGTTGAAATAAAAATGTTATGACACTAAACTCTATGAAAAAACCTCACAAAAAAACCCTCAATGGTTGTCAGCAGATCAAGGATCAAGTGTTGTCCCAACTACTGCATTCCTGAACTTACACATGTTGTACTTCTATGTTAAAGAAGGGTGTAGTGAAAGGAATAAATAAGCTCCCTGCACAAGGTATTTGTAGGTAACCATAATCCTCCTTATAGTACTTGTCCCTCTTGGAATACTCGTGCACATACAACATGTGAGTGTGTGTGATGCTTTCACTGTGAAAGATTTCTTTTTCCCCTGTGTTGTAGATGGACTGAAAGCAGTGAAAAGTTCTCATGAGAACCTTGAGGAAAAGGTACAAATTCTAAATTGGAGCCAGTGGTGGCTGCTGCATGCTGTAGTTTGGATCATTCCTGATGAGGCGTTGTGTGGCATGGGCAGAGGATGAATTTGTGGGAATACCAGGCCACACAGTGAAATAAATAGTTGGCATTTTGTGTTACCAGTTCCTTGAAGTATCTTTTAGGAAAATCTCTATCCTTAGGAAAATATTAAAGTTTTGTGCAAAATATTAAGATATTGACTGGGGAGTTTGTTCACATTTGAAATTATGTAGTCCTTTTTCATAAGACAGATTTTTCGAGCTGAGACCATTAGCAGATACCAGCCTTTGAAACTGGAGTACCTTTTCTGTGTTCTTGTTATGCCTTATTTATGCTAAATTAATGTTCTGTTTTCTACTGAGGTCTGGTGGGCAGCCCCAAACACGCCGTCCTTAATTCTGTGCCCTTAGACCTTCTTTCAGGTTCTCATATAAATGAAGGCTGTAATCAAAGGAATAAATTCATGAGTTCTCTGTACAAGGTATTTTTAGCTAACCATAATCCCACTGGCAGTAAAGGGTTGGTCCTATTGGAATACTCGTGTAAATGAATGGAATTTATAATCGTATTATGCTCTGGCACAGTACAACCCAAAGTGTTATGGCTGACTGTTGTTCTGTAGTGGGAAATCTCTTCATGTGGAATTCAGGGCTGTTAAAGCAGCATGAGGCCACACATTCAGGGGAATATTCTACAGGAATCAAAGTCTCAGCTGTAGCTATAAGGCCATTTGCCCACCTGGCAGTGTACAGACCCTGTGGAGGCTGAGTATACAGAATTAACCCCAAAGCAATCCCTGCACGTACCTGTGTATCTAGAGAAAATGAACTCCTCCTTTTTAAGATTTCTGTGTTTCTTTCTCTTTCTGACCTCACTTGCCTCTGTTACTTCTTCCTTCTTTTCCTGTTCATGCTTTGGTAATGTCAGCTCTCACATATCTTCTGCTCTAGTGCCCAGCCTCTGTGCTGGGCTGTTCCTGGAGGGAGCTGCTGGCTTCCTCTGTCATTCCAGCTGTTCAATGGGCAGCTTTTGGCTCGTCCTCTGCTGTGGCTGCTCAGAATCTTCTCTGAGAGAAGCTAAAGGAAGGATGGATCCTGCTTGGCTGCCAGGAGAACAAGGAGAAATCAGATCCATCATTTGCTAAGTAGTTAAATAAACCAGAGTTTCCAAGGAGAAGACCAGACATGCAGGAAGAGCAGCCAGGCTGGCCACTCAGTGACGAAGGGCTGTGTAGGATCCACGGGGGACTGTAAATGAGGGGGAGACAGGGCTGGCCAGCCTGCAAGCCAGGATGCTGATCACTGTCCCAGGGCCTCACACAGTCTCTTGTTCCTTGTAAGGGAAGAGCATGGAGAGCAAGAATTGGAAATTTTCCAATTGCTTGATAGGTTTTTGAGGTAAAATATCTCTCACAGACAATGGATACACTCTGAAGATGAGTGGAATTTTTTTCTTTCTGCTAAGCAGACATAAAGATTTCAGAGGGGTCTGTGTTACCTTAATAATCTGTCTGTTAATCTTTTGAAAAATCTGACAGTTTCAATCAAACAAATCATTCTCACAAAGATCTTTGTTAATGAACAGAAAACTGTCACTGAAGCTGCTATAGGAAGAGTTACTTTTGTGCTGTTGCTTTAATAGATAGAATGCCCTTCCCCGCTTTCAGCAAGTGGGAAATCTGTCCAGTTTGTTTCTAAATGTCAGAGAAATTCCAGAACACTTTAATGAGACAATAGGCTCCCTGTGGGACTAGAACTTTCTAATTGTTCATTTCTCATTATGCAAGATCATTATTTTAGCTGCTTCAGGCAGTTTATGAAAAAGAACTTGTTGCTTCAAAAATGTTTGTTAGGTTCTTTGTTCTGGCTACTCAGTCCTGTTTAGGAGGATCCTGCAGCTATTTCAATAAAAGGAGTCAGGGAAAATTCTCTAGGACCTTTACTCTTGTGTATTATCTCAGTTTATTTATGTGGCCTTCTTTTTGTTGATAGATATTTTTGGTAGTGAGGTAACTATAGCAGTTGTCTTCCCATCTGTGCCTGGAGTGTGATTAGTAGGGAACAGTATCCTTTAATGTCTGACAGGATGCTTTAGATAAGTCAGTTTATTTATTCCAGAAGTTCCAGGGGACATCAGAAGATTAGGGAGAGAAAAAGGAAACATTACCAAGATAACTTGTCTTGAAAAAAGTCTCACACACCTGTCTCTGTGTTACAGACTTGAATCAAGTTCCATATACCAAATGAGTGCCTTCCCTGCCACCTACTCTCTGGAGAGGTCAGGGCATCATGCCATCTTCCCTGGTCAGGGAAGGAGACATGGCCACTTGTAGGGAAGCACCTTGTGTCCCTGAACCAGGAGAGAGGTGGACACCCACAAACTCTGCTTCTGACACTTGGTACATTGTACCCTTCCCTCAGAAGAGGGGGAGCTGCTACAATGCTTACAAGGGGGGACTGAAAGGAGAGATGACATTTGGTTTTCATAGGGCCAGCTTGTTGATTTTGATTGCTTGGAAAGGGGACTGCTTTGGCTTTCCTGTCTGTTTTTCCTCCTTGGGACAGGGGCTGTTAAGACAGAGCAACTCTCAGCTCTCATCCTGGGCAGTGAAGGAGGCTGAAGAAATTTCAGGAGCCTTCTCAGAAAGCACAGAACAGGCTCACAGTTGCATTCCATGATTCCCTCAGGCTTTGACAAGAGATGAATACTTTTCAAATCCTGCTGCTGACTGAGATCTAACGAGGTTGCCTTTTGCTCACTTTCAGGCCTCTGCTTGGCAGGACAATTAGGACTTCTGAGTAAACTGTTAAATTGAGTAGCAGGGAAGTTCAGTAATTAACCAAAAATATAATTGTCTAATACAAATAGAGTTTAAATGCTTAAAGCTATGGAAATGTTTAAGTGTCCTTCTGAACTGATTGCTAAAATAGGGAGAAAGCTATAACATAAGTAGATGTTAATGCTCAAAATAATGACTTTGCAAGAACATATGGCTAACTGTAGGGCATATATTGGTCTATCTTAACCGTAAAACACTATAGTTAATGTTTGAAATGACTGTAAGACAATGGAAGAGTAGCTTCCTTCACATATATACTCCCAGATCTCTTTAGAGTGAAGCAAAGTGATGACTGAAGAAAATACCTGAGAAAACTGAGCAGTAGTGTGCACCCTGCTGGGACTGGTCTGCTCCAAGAGGCAATTAGTTCTTTAAAATGAAGACTCTCTAAGTCAGTGCATTCAGTGCAAGTCACAGCACAGGCTTGGATGAGATTATAAAGTTTTGCTTAAAATTATTAATGTAAACTGTTGAATTAGTATAAATGCAAGACTGTTGTATTAAAAAAAAAGGAAAAAAACCTTATGCTTTTCTCCTTGAGCTTCAATAAATCCAGTTCCTATTTCTGTGATATCTACCTGGAAAATGAATTCCTGCAGGGCTTTATATTTTGTCTGAGAGAGCCATTATGCCCATTTGCTTATTTGTTTGTTCTTCATGTACTTCCTATTCTGAATATTTAGAGCACAACGCTTTGGTTATTTACCAGGTTTTTGTAAACACCAGTTTCATCACTTAACCCCTCAGACTCAAGGCAGAATTATAAGCCAATTCTTTAGCATTTTGATCTTGCAGATGCTAAAAATAAGCCTCCTTCCATGCAGGAGCATTGATTGCTTCTCCTGGAGCTGTCGTCTGACCTTCCCTTTCAGGCTCAGCAGCAGAAGAAGTGCAAGCAGAGTAAGTTACAGATGCTGTTCTCATGTTTGAATTTGAAGGGTAAATCTGACTTGGCAACAGATTTAGGCCATCCTGGCAGGATTTGTTACTGCTTGGCAGGAACCCTCGTTTTTTATTGTCTCCCCTGCATACATTGCAAATATTTGAGGATGTGTTCCCAGCTGAATCACCGAAGCAGTGATATTTTATCTGACAAAGAACTGGCATTTCTTAGTGGATCTAGTCACCTGCTATCACAGACAGCATATAGGAACCCTTTCAAGAGAACGATCCAATTTCTTCTTGAAAAAATACCTATGTGTTTATCCACTCAGAATCTCTCTACTCTGTCTTGCTCAGTGAGAAAACTTTTCAGACTTTACTTATGGCCAGTTGATGTATCTTTGTTCCTCTGCTGATGTTGTCCATCAATTAAAATAGCTTCTCTTTCCCCTTGGGGCACTTCTTTCAGATCTTTGTGGTAGGATAGGCATGTGTTTATGGCTACAACAAGCTCAGCATGAAATCTCTCCTTGGCCTGTATTTTTCAGGCTGAAAGCAGGTTTGTTTGCTCATACCCTGTTTTTGTAATGTTAGATGTCTGTTTCCTGGGTTGTCCTCCCGATAGGTCCTGCTCCAGGCAGATGTGGATGTGTTTCCTGGGCTCTGAGCTGTTTGAGAGCACAGCAGCAGTAAGATGGTACGAAAGCCAGATCCTGTTAAAATAGGTCTCACAGCATTCATGATCCTTTTAAATATTGTATGGGTAGGCTGCTCTGTCTGCACTTAGGAGAGAGGAGCACATTAAATAGCACTGCTGTGTTTGACTCAGAACTCCTTGAATGTGAGTAATTAGAATTGACTCTTCTCTTGGATGGTCCTGGCCAGCACACTGTGCCATGGCACTAATCCAGCCCACTTTGCTGACACCTTTACTTGGTACCAGGGCTGCACTTGCTCTTTTCATATTAGGAGTTCATAGCTACTCTTCGTTTGATGAAGTGCTTTCCTCTAGTTTCATCTGCAGCAGCCAAGGAAGGGGATAAATCAGCTCACACACTGTGTAACCAAGTCTAGGCTGCTGTAAGTACCGAGCTGTTCAAGCCAGGCAGGGCAGTGGAGGCAGAGCTGCTGCTAAATGCTTCTTCTGAAGCAACGGATGTGCTCCCTCAGCAGCACTGCGGAGTCCTGGTGCCACGGCCAAGCCCATTTCCAGACACTGCCTCAGTGCATAATCTGTTAATCAAACACAAAAGCCCAGCGAGCCATGCACAGAAAGCAGTTTCCCTGACCAAAGCAAGCTGCAGCCTTTGAAGGACTTCCTTTTTGCTTCTTGCAGCCCTGCACTCCCCAGAGGACATGTCCTGTCCCCAGGTCACCTGCAGAGCCAGGTCACAGGCAGTGCTCAGCTCTCCCCTGGCTGTTCTGCCTTTCCAGGTGGAGTTTGTTTCCCCTGGATGGGTTTTGCTTGGGTACGTTGTCGTAGCTCCACTGAACTGCAGAGGATTTGTGCCAGATGGAGATTCAGCCCTGAGTTTTTGATGCAGCTCAGCTGCACAATTTTGCAAAGGGGTAAGAAAAACACACCCCACTAATTGTTGCAGAAAATGTTTTGAGGGTGAGAGAGATCATTATCTCAGGGTCACTTTTCCCTTCCCTCCACTCCAAAACTCATTTGTGGTGCACTGAGTGTAGCAGATGTTGCCTTATGCTTGTCCAATAATCACATTTTAGTTTGTGCACTCTGCATGTTCACCCTAGTGTTTGGTTTCCAATTTCCTTTGCTGTAATTGGGAAAATGACACCTTCAGGAGAGGAAATGTTGTGTATCAGACTTCACCTATCACCAGAGAAGAGTTTTCCTGATGCTACAAGATCAGTAGATGATTCCCCTTGCAGTTTTCGTACTGTTTGAGTACTTCACACCACCTTCAGGTATGGTTATGTGGAATCAAAGCATTTTGGAATTTGGATTCTTCTCACGTTCAGTTCCAGACAAGTTTCTTGTGCAAGATTAAGTCTGAATGCTATTTTTAAAAATTCTGTAGCACCTTTGGGCTGCAGAAATATATCATAGAAATGGTAATTCTTTACTGATGTAGTTTTGCAGGGTGGTATCTTTTACATGGTTTATTCTCTCCTGCTATCAGGCTGGCTTCAGTTTATATAATAGCAAAAAAGATACTTTCTTGAAAGGATTCTGCCTCATACGTGCTGCAATTCAGTGTGCAGCTGGTAGATCAGGCTGGTGGCATTAGGTCAGACCCCTTTGGAAAACCACTCACTTGTACACCTTATTTATATTTCATCCAGCTTTAAGTTTGTGTTAACAAGCTAATTAGATTAGTACATTTCATTCTATTCATGCTTTCTATATTGACTTTTAAATATCAATGACTTTTTTTTCTTTGAAATTGTTGAAATGCACAGAACAGTCTATTTCATTGTTACTTCCTAGAAAACTACTTTTCCATTATTTTAGGTGATTATCTTGGTATGAGAAGTTTCCAATCCTGCAGGCTTAGGCTTGGGTTTTAAAGCAATGGAATGTGAAGAAATCTCGGTTTTGGTTTTTTTTGTGGATCTAAAACTACTGTAAAGATACAAATTTATATTAATTTCTGTAATAATCATATGTGTAGATTAGGTTCAACATACTGGTTTTATGAATTGACAGGGTACCTTGAAAAGGAATCCATCAAGCAGACTGTGAAGCTGGAGACACATCCAGCATTAGCAGACATCCTTCAGTCCACAAGCTATTAATTTCTTTTATCTAAGATATTTAATCCAAGCTATTAATTTCTCTGAGGTTTCACCACATGATGTTCTGCCTCACTGGAAACATTCAAAGAATGTGTGGATGTGGCACTTGAGGACACGACTTAGTGATAAAACATGGTGATGCTGCTGAGTTGGTGGCTGGACTTGATGGTCTTAGGGGTCTTTTCCAACCATATTGACTCTATGATTCTGTGATAAGTAGTATATAAAATATATGAATATATTAAAGGAGATCAATTCCACTTTAAGGGAATAATTTGTAACCACGTCTGTCCCTTCAGTGAATCACCTGATTTATTTTTTATTCCCAAAGACTGCTAAATTCCATTAACGGTAAAATTATTTGTCCAAGTGATAATTATTTTTTGCCATTTAAACTTATTCGTTTCCCTAGGTTCAGAATCTGGTCAGTACTTATATGTAGAAATTGGCATTGTATACGAAAAATTAGATGTGTGAAGAATATTTTTCAACCCATGCTTGTGTAATTTAGCACCCTCTTGGAAGGTTTTGGAGTTCATACCCTATTTCTGCTAACATGGTTCCTGCTTCCAAAGCCAGTGAAGGCTCATAGCAGAGTTGGTGTGGTTTTGCCTGGGCAGGGAGGAGACAGAAAACCCTCTTGTCCCTGTTTACCACAGAGCAGTTTTCAGGATCCAAGCGACAGGACAGGGCTGGCGTGCCCATGGTGGGAGCGTGCAGGGGCAGAGGAGCCAGCATGGACACCCCAGCTGCCCTGGGAAGAGGATGATCCTCCTTCCAGCAGCAAAACCCTTTGTGGATGCCTCATTTGTGAACCAAGGATATTCTGATCACTGGGACTCAGTACTTGCAACTAAAATGTGGAACCCTCTAAACACTGGCAACTAATCCAGAGGCAGCTACATGATTTGAGGGATTAGAAAGGAGACTTAAGAGTGACTTTCATAGTCACGGTGCTGTTTTGGAGCTTAGCTGAATTCCACAGAAATTAGGGAAATGGTTGAGTTCATAGGTTGAGTTCAGTTCTGTTTTGGTGGGGAAAGTGTGAAAAGTCCAATATCAGCCTTTATTCCTAGATTCCTGATACAGCTACTAAAAATACTTTGCACAGAAATAAGTAAGAGTCAACTTCAAATAAAGATTTCAGAAAACTGTAGAAGGCTCTTTGGTGGAATTGTTTCAAAATACTTCATCCAATTATAAAAGTACTGGTCATATGAGTCAGGTTTAGGCTTCAAATGTCTACAGAAAGCTGGAAAGTATTCCCATCTGATCTGGGATTTTAGATAAGCTTATCTCTGGGGGGAGGGAGAGGTGTACTGACGAGTTTGAGTCAGGAGGAAAATAGGTAATTCACATCCTGATGTTTTTGTGCATTTCTCCTATTCATCTGACTGTCAGTTTGTTAAATGTTAATCGACTTCTGCAGGATAAAAATCAACATGCTTTCTTCTTGAATATTTGACCTTTTAAACATTCAGTGGTTTTGATTCAGGATATATTCATTACCCCTCATCTTCCCAAGTTAGATTGAAAATGCAGAAAACTAATTAGAGAATAGATCAATAATGCCAGAATTTCATTCAACTGCCATGCATTATAAAATATTGATTTATCTAAATCACTGAGGGTGTTGGGTTTCTGCGAGACACAGAAAGTGAGAAAAGAGGATTGCTTGTGAAAATTACTAAAAAAAAAAAAGATGCAAAATCCCCAATTTTTTTTCTTGTAATTTTATATTTTGCATTATTTGTGGAGGCTAAAATTTGGGAGGGGTTTAGAATGAGAAGGTAAGTAATAGAGAAATGAAATATGAGAAGAGTGAAACATTTTCTGCTCCCTGAGAACCTTACATCTTGTGAGATGAGGCCCCTCAGGAGTGGATTTTCCTATGATTTTTGAGACATTAGGGATTCCAAGGAAGGAAAATGGTGGATAGTTTTAAAAAGAAGAGGTCATTTTTAGTGCAGAGTTGGATTTACTGTGCTAGGAGTAAGCATTGGTACCTGTGTCCTGCTGTGAGCTTCTCTGAGCTGTTGGACAAGCTGTTCAATTTGCTGTGGTGTGTTCCACCCCTCAACTGCAAAGTAGGAATGAGAATGATCCCCTCTCTTGCTCCCTTTTCTGTGTCTGTTTGCCTTTTGGAAAACCACTCACTTGTACACCTTATTTACAGTTCATCCAGTCTAAAGGATCACCTAAGCTGTGCCTTGCTGTGCAGGCATTTGCTGACTAACTCAGTAGGAAATCAGTCTGAAATTCCTGGGTGCCACCATACGTAAATAATATCCTTTCCTGTCGCTGTTGGGGCGGTCACACACACGGACAGTGCCTCTTTCAAGGGCCAAAAAGCCATTTATTAAACAAATCAGCCTCTTTTATACACCTTTTGTATGTTATCATTCATGTTACATATTCACTGGCTGCTAAACTACTACAATAGACTCATTGGCTATTACTAACTACAACATTCTGCCATTGGCTACCTATGGCATAAGCATTCAAGCATTTAGAAAAATACCAGGTGTGGATATGTTGCTGTTTTTCTCCTTCTATTGTTTAACTTCCATGCTTCTGTTGATACTACATTCTCATGGGTAAAAACTAATTGTTTTTCTTCTCACGGGCTTATCTCACAGTCCTTCTCTAGCCAACAGGCCTGAGCCATAATTTTACAAAGGCAACAAGGCCTTCATTTTATAAGGTTTTACTTAAATGCCACACTTGCCCTCTCTGGTGATGTTCAGCTTGGAGTTATGTTCAGCAGAATACATGAGAGTGCCAAGACCCCCGGGTATGCAGGGTTAGCTAATTATCCTGCTCTGAATGAAACTCAAGTGCTAATTACTGGGGTGTACAACTAATAATCAGAGTTTCTGGTTGGAGTGAACAGAAATGTATTTATCCCTGGGTGATTTTACTAGTCATGCATACAGTTTACAAATTACAATCTTCGGGCAGTAGATGTAAGTAAGAGTCTGCTGAATTCCATCTGACTTTTTTTTTAGAATGACAGTGCCTTTTTTTTAACTTCTGGGCATATCCGTGTAGCTGTGCTGGCTTCAGTGGAATAATGTGGGTGCAAGAAGAGGTAGGGTGTGGCTCCCAAAAGTCTGTTTTCCTTTTGTTAGGGTGTTAAAACAAAACCTAGGGTGGTATAAAGATGACCTGCTGGGATGTTTTCTGAAATCTAGATGGCTCAGCTGTTAGGCAGTGCTTCCCTTCTCTCCACCTCATGAAATTAGAGGTTAAAATGCAGTTACGGCCTTCTGGGACTCAAAACTGGAAACTCGAAGTACAGACATCTGATTGCACAAATTCTTCAATGTCCCCGGTCCTGCCTAAAGGCTGACATAGCATCTGATGGACCCCACTGGACTCCTGCCCAGACCAGGAGGGAGAATGATTTTCCTGGACGTGCTCTAGGCTTTATCCCCTTTGCTGTTGATCAGTTTTGAGCCTGGGGCCCTGCCTAAGCAGATCTATTTGTGTGACTGGGGGCTATTCCTGCATTTTGAATCATCACTAATAGCTGTTGTTATCAATAAGAGGTAAAGCAGATTTTCTTCATTATGCAACATTTGTTATAGCAACTTGCTGTCTCCTACTGAAGCCATAAGGAGACATGATCCCTTAGGACTGGAAGACTAGACCTACTTTATTAGGACTGCTTTGTCTTCAGAATATTCTTGTGATTTAGGTATCTTTTTTCCTGTGGCTGAACTGCATTTCAGTGGAAATAAACTAGTTTGGGAAGTGCTTGCACATGTTTGGTCTTGGGTTTTGCTGTGTCATGAGTGAATTGGCAGCTGCAAACTCTGTAAACCAATTTCCATGTCAGTGAACTAACATAATAATGTGTTTGCAGGGTCAAGCTGTTGCTCAGCTCTGTTCAACCATTCCCAATGTTACTGTTTTTGGAACAGCTTCATCTTTCAAACATGAAGCAATCAAAAACTCGGTAACTCACCTGTTTGACAGGAATGCAGACTATGTTCAAGAAGTAAAAAGGTAATCTTGTATTTTCCTGCGTAGGGTCTGTATAGTATCTGGCAAAACACTGTGAAAGGCACCAGGCTGATCATATTTATGGAAAGAGACTACATTTGTGAGTTTGAGAGGTGTAGTTTAGTCCAGTTATTCCATCTGTCCACTAGGGACAGGATAGCAAGCATCTCCCTGTCTTGATAAGCAACATAAGATTTTTCTATCCATGTTCCTACTTGGACATCTGTTGTGAGCAAAGTAAATTAAGTGAAAGAAACTAAAGGTCTTAACAGAAGGATGTACTTTGCCTTCATTTGCATATGTATTTGCTCACTGTAATGCACCAAATAAGATATTTTCAGTGGATTTGTAAGGTATCCAGGTTTTGGAGTTCTCTGGTGTGCTTTTATCTGCCTGGGTTTTTATCCTCTGCCAGGGATTGATATCAGAACACATGATGTCTACTTTAATTTCAGAGCCTTAGATTTTGTTTGTTTGCATTCAGATTAAAATCATCCTGTTGCCTTTTGAAGTCATCATGTGTGTTTCTGTTTATGTGCTTTCAAATACTTTGTTTTTCAGTTTGTCTAACTGTTGATACTGGTGTTGGTGCAGGTGGCAGAACTTCTGTCTGAGCTGATAGCAGTGCAGGCTGGTATTGCAGGAGAAATTAGGGTGGGTACAAGAGATAAAACATGGATGTAGCAAGCTAGTTTGTACTTCTTTCCTGGCACAGAGGTGTTCAATATCAGCTCGATGAATAGTCCTGGTTGCAAGACAGAAGTGGCACCATATAGAATATGCCAGTGCTCTCATTTGTTACTCAGATCCTTCCATTTTCAGTTTACATTGAAAAGATTTTTAATGAACCTACAGCAGTAATTCTGAGAATGCTGTTTTGACAAATTGTCTTTTGGCAGCGGCAGCGAGGGGAATGCTGGAGTTGTTCGGTTTGATGGATATTAGCTGTGTCCTGTGTTCTGCTTAAAGTATTCATTTCTTAAAAGTTTGTGAGCAGAAAAGGATGGAGCTATGATGGAGAAAACAGAGTGGGAGGAGCCTGCTTTATTGCAGGTGACTGGGGCATTCCAGGGAAAAGCTTTCATCAGGGAGAAAACTCAAAAAACCGAGCAAAACAAAAGCTACCACCAAAAACTCCAAGCAAATGAAAAAAACAAAAAAAAAACCATAAGAGGTGTTATGAATGTGGAAATGTTCATAGGGGATGAGGAATTTTTTCAGCCACAGAAGCCTCCAAAAGCTGCTTCACTGTAAAAATTTTATTCCTTTACAGTGAAGGCTCATCCAGTGGCCTGAGTAAAAACAATTTATTGCCCCGCATGTGGCAGCAGTACCAAGGAGTGAAGTTGCCTGGTTTTGCTGCTGTTTGTAACCACTGGATGTCTGGGTCTCATCTTTGTTTTGTGAGGAAACAGAAAGATGCATTACAAGCCAAAAATCTTTGTCTCTCCCCTAAATCAGGATATTTGGCATATTTTTTTACTTCTTCAGCATCATATAGACATTGCATTGACAGAGGTGTTGGAAGGTTATAAATATGCAAACTGTTTGTTGAAACAGTATAAATACTTTCTGCTTTCTTTTATATGGCCTGATTGTAACCATTTTGCTGGATTTCTAGCTCTTGGTGACTTCTCTTTATGCTTGATTTAACTCTTTGCTGATATCTAGTTGATAAAACATCTGAGGTAGAAGACTGCAAATAACTTTACAAGTCATTTAGTCTGAAAAGAAACTAGGATAAGAAGATCTGTTTCCTTACAAATTCAGAAAAATACTATTAGATGTGAATAGGAAAAATATCCTTTTTCTCTATAATATTCATTGACAGAAAAAACCCATTCTCTGACATTTGCATTCAGTCAAAAAGAACTTTGTATCTGTTGCCTATCTTTTGATTATATAATTTTATTGAAAGCCCTGAAAAAGGGAGAACAAGACGGTTTCCCCGTCTTTAAAGCCTAAGAGCCTGAAAAACTTGCACTGTGTGCCACTGAATGAGTCTGAAATGTCTTTTGATGAGGGTAAAGTTTTCACATAGTCAGAGTCTCAGCCTTAGAGTCCTTCCTGCAGTACCTGGAAAATGTAGGTATTTTGTTAACAATCACCTGTGTATCTTACTGCACAGTAAGAGTTTATTCCTTGCTTTTTAGAATCTCAACAGATGGAGTAGATATTGTTTTGGACTGTCTTTGTGGAGAAAATACTGGGAAAGGCCTCAGTCTTCTCAAACCACTTGGGACTTACATTTTATATGGTGAGTGGAAAAAAGCAGGTACATATTTCAAAACTAAAGGTTTGCAGAGCTTAAAATCATCCATGCCCCCCCTTCCAGAGCTGGTGATTGACATGTCATGCTTTCTCAGTTTGATCATTTCCGATCAAGGATTTTAAAGAAGCTGAGCATGGACTAATTTATTGAGAAACAAACAGTAATACAAAGAAACTCTTTAAAAAAATATTTAGAAAAGTAAATCCAAAATTGAAACTGAACATACGTTTCAGATCTTTAAACATCATTGAGTGATACAGGAGAAGCATGGAAGAAAGTTTGGATCTCTCATTCTGGGAATCATTGTGTGGCCAAGGAAGCTGCAATAGAGTTTTTGTGAGAGGGAAGCTTGAAGGACAATTTCAGGAAGAATACTGTTGGGTTTATTTGACAAGACTCTGAGGAATCCAAGCCCAGGCTACTGTTCACAAATTTCCACTCCTGATTGTGGACTGCTCCCCACACGGAGCAGACACATCTCCCCTGCATTCTGCCAGGCTGCCCTGCTGTGTGGGAAAAGCTCCTCTTGGAAGGGACAGCTGAAGGGGTTGCCCAACAGAACTTAACCTATCCCTGGCTTTGGGAGATCTGATAGATTGTCAGTGTCATCTCAGAATTCCTATAAGCCTGGAGGGCTTGGTTGCTTTGGCCTCTTTGCTATTTTTTCTCAAAGTACAAGTATTTCTACTAATCTCTTTTAAACCTGGGCATGTTTTTTTCTTAAATATGAATCATAGAGATGATTTTACATGTACTATATGGTCTGCTGTAGCTTGTAATAAGCTGTGTGTGAATGTGCTCATCTTTTACAGGTTCGTCTAACATGGTTACTGGGGAGACAAAAAGCTTCTTCAGTTTTGCAAAATCAGTAAGTGTCCCTGTGATTCTGCTCTGTCCTCTAACTTTGGTCTTTTCTGTAGCATTTTCATCTTCATCATTTTCATTTATCTCTACTGAGTTGTTACTTCTGATGTTGTGTTTTTGTGCCATGTTTTCTTCTGGCAGGACAGCTAGACAGGAATTAGATCAGTGTACATTTCATATTGCAAGTGAAATTGTTGGCTATGAGGCATAGATCTCTTACACAGATAAGTTTAGGCTGCTTTATTTACTTCTGGCAGAATATCACATCCATGGACATGAACAACTCTGCCCTGTAGGTTCCTTGTATCCGAAGACACTGTCAGGACAGCGCAGTGAATTAAAGAACATCCATCTCTTAAGATGGGGCCTGTGTCCAGTCATTTCCAGCTTTTCAGAAGTTCGTTTCATACAGAAGAGCATTTTTCAGTTCTCCATGTTCATTTCAAGTGACGTCAAAGAGATGATGATGTGGCATTTGTTTCCTAATTGATGATGTCAACAAATTCAAAGTTCAGATGTTAATTTTTTTCCTCTTCATCTTACAACAACAACAGAAATCTGTGCAGAAATCCTAGAGATCAAAAAAAGGACAAATATATCAAATAAACTGCCAGCAAGAAATAAGTTAACCAGGAGTGAAAGCGACTCCTTCATACAGGAAAAAACATAGGGAAAAATCTTTTCTGAACATCTGTCATATGATCTCTCTGCCAAAAGCTCATTTACAGCTTCCAGCAACAGCCCTTTCCCAGGAGGAATTGGCTTCAAAAGTCTCTGTGTAGCTGAAAACAAGTTAAGTCAGAGACTGTAGCAAGGAGCTGTTCTTTGCCTCCTACATTTTCTTAATGGTTGTAGTGGGAGGATCCTTGTTATTGTCACACATTTGTGAACTAAAACAGGATAATCTTTGCTATGCAGCCTTTTTGCTGTTAATGTAAGAATATCCAGATGCATATAATTTGTAGGGTAGGTTGGCCCAATGAAATAAATTTCCACTGAAATTTCCACTGGTTTTGAGATACTATTGGTATTTATTGACAGAATAAATATGAATAAATTGAATGAGTTAAAAAACCCACAAAATTTTGTATGCAACTGGTTTCTTTATGTAATTATGCTGCAAAATTAACTCATCAAAATTGTATGAAAATTACAATTAAAAATTTACCCATTCAAATAAAATTTGCAGGGAAGTGGCATCTCTCGATGATGCTCTTGGGCTAAATGAAATAAAATCCTTTCATTAGATACTATGAGGTTTGCTCAAGTGTCATAAACATACTAATGGATGTAAAGTAACTGGCAGCTGATAGGCAGTGCCTGGTTCCCTTGGTTTTGAGAAGAGTCATAGCCAAGAGTTGCCTGTGAACATCTGGGCAGCTGAGTGGCTGTCTGGAGATAGCAGGAGGAGAGCAGAAGGGAGAAGGAAATCCAAACTCCTTCCTGCCAGACCCTCATATAAACCCAGATCTGGTCACCATCCTTCTCACACCCTGACCTCCTCCAACACCAGTTTGTGTTTTATTTCTGCTTGCCAGTCAGCTGCACACTTTCTTGCCTCATCCTTAAACCAAATCCTTGCTGCTTCTCTTGGCTGTTGCTTCAGAGCTGACAGAGGAGTCATTTATCACATCTGCACAGACAGTTTTCTTGTGAACTTTCCTCTACATCTCTTGAAAAATGTTTTTCTAACAATGCTGTTGTTTATTGGTTTCCAGTGGTGGCAGGTTGAGAAAGTAAATCCTATCAAGCTGTATGAGGAGAACAAAGTCATTGCTGGATTTTCCCTGTTGAATCTACTTTTCAAACAGAATCGAGGTGGCCTGATCAAGGGTGTGATGGACAAACTCCTAAATCTATATAACAGTAAGAAGATCAAGCCTGTGGTTGATTCACTGTGGGCTTTGGAAGAGGTAGGAGCAAAATCTCTTTCCTCATTTTGAAATTTCTGAAAAATATGCACTTTTAGAGGTAAAATCGTATTTAAACATGTTTTCTAGTTATTAAAGTATTCTGCTTTTTAGTTTGTGCACAGGTTGTCTCCAGAGCCCTTGCTATTTGGAGAATCCAGGACCCAGAGTTATTGTAGTGGTTTGGTTCAAAATGCCCATTATTTACTTATTTCTCTTTTGTGAGATAAGAACCAGGAGAAAAACAAAGCAGGCACAAAACTTAAACCTTAAAAGCATAAAGAAGTTTATTAACAGAACTAAAAGGCAGAAAAAAAGTTAGACTAAACCTTCAGAACACTTCTCCTCCCCCCACCTTCTTCTCCTCCTCCCACCAACAACATGAAAAAACAACCCTCAAGGTTTTCCAGAGTCAGTTTACCATCTCTGTAAGAACTTTTCTCAGTCCACCTAGGGAGAGGAGTCTCTCTTGCTCATGCTATGGAGACATCTCCACATGAAAACAGTTAAACAGTTCTCTTGTGGCTCAGCGTCACAGCAAGGCAGCCGCCCTGGATGGTTTCTCCTTGCCTGTGAAAGTCCATTCCCTCAACTTGCAGCTTTCCCC
>VXAD01004816.1:27328-116588 GCA_013399195.1 Dicrurus megarhynchus
CGGGCTCTGTTCGTTCTTAAATGTGTATCACAGAGGCGTACCAAGCTTCTTAAGTGGCTTAAAGAAGTTGTCAATATTCCAACGAGCCAGTTGATTGGTTAGGTCAGGTCTAGAGGAAGCTGTAAGCACCTCTGTGCAAAAAATCACTTCCGAGGCTGAAGGAGTCTTTCCTCAAAAACTCAAACTATGCTAACCCATGACAGTTATCCATATACTTCTCTACTAAATATACTTCTTAAAAATGCTAATAATAAATGTGTTTTTTCATTCTTAGAAAATTGTTTCTGTTTCCTAAGTGCATGAAACACGTGACTAACAAGTGCAGAGTGAAATGCAAACAATGGAATTGAAAACAAGTTAGATTTTTTCCTCAGAATGCATTAATACACAAGCTTTAGTTTCAGTGCCATAGTTGTGCTAGCAAACCTTGGACGCTTGCAGGTTTTCTGGAAGTCATTGAAAATGTGTCAAAGAAATCAGAACTCACTTTTAATGTAAGTTGCGGTTGTGGACTGTGGATTTTCTTTTGATTATTTTTTAAATTCCTCTAAATGCTCAGCTCTCCTTAAAGACGTGTAAAGAAACTAACCTGCTCATAGCCTGGGAAGTTATAAACCCCTTGTTCAAAGCACTGTTTGACACATTTTCATTTAAGATGCTGATGAAGGAAGAGAAGTATTTTTGGAGGTGTGAACAGACATTACCATGTGAAGAAACAACATGATTATATAGCGCCACCAGATTAATACTCGTGGTTTGTGTGTTTGTGAAGTGCACTGAGCCTGCCACACCACTTAGGGTGTGTGGTCTATAGTAGCTCTGCTGAGTGGGGTTGTGTCTGTAGTGTTGTATTTTGCTGTTCAGAGGGTGCGGCAACAAAATCCTGTCTGTGACCACAGTAGGTGGTGTTACCATGAGGAAATTATAACCATCAGGCTCAATCCATGAGTAGTGCTGTATTTTATTAAGATTGTGGCTGGCCTGTGAGTTGGATTTTGAGCCCAGCGTGTTCTGTATTGTCCCTACAAATGCCCCAGTGCATCCCAAGGTGCCACTTCATGGGGAAGAGGTGCGAAAGGTCCAGCCCCTGTGGGCTCCTCTGCAGTGACAACTTCCCCAGGAACCCCTTTCTGTTCCTCTGAAAGGTCTGCCTGAGGCCACACTGACACTGACAGCACCCGAGGGACACCTGGGGCTGTCCCAGCTGGGGGCACCGAGTGGCTCTCCTCAGCACTGATCTGCTCCAGGAATGTCAGATGTTGTGGTAAAGAGCAGCTGCTCAGGCAAGACAAAATCCTCTGCTGCTGTCCGGAAAGGAAAGCCCTTTGCAGAGCAGTATGAAATAAAAGTGGGATCAGGTTTATTAGTTTTGGGTTTTTTTAAATTTAATTATTAAATAAGCTTATGAAATACTTCAAAAATTTAAGTGGCACAAGTCTCTAGACAGGCATTCTACAGTTTCTTTGTTCATGTAAAATATGTACTTTCCATGTACTGGTGAGTGAGAGAAGGATAATTAAAATAGTGACAATAGCTTAAAAAACCTGATTGAGGACATGCCATAACATGAAAAATTACATGTGGCAGGCTGATCTTAATAGTCAACATGATGGGAATTTGTTGGGAGACTTCTGTTTGATAACATTTCATCTAACATTTGGCAGTAGCATGCACCATCCCTACCAGTAGGTTGTGAAATGTGTAAATACATCTGCTGTAAAGCACAGTCTAGAAAACTCCAGCTCATTTGTCACACCTGCTGGCTTTCCATGAGCTGTCTGGTAATTGGCAGAGGAAGCATCTGGCTGTACCTTCAGGGATCTGGTAGTGCAAGGGTTGTTTATTTGATTGCGAAATATTACTGAAATATTACTCTTCCAGGGCATTATGATTTTAGGGTTATATTTTTGTGGGCATAAAAATAACTTAGGGCTGACTCTCAAGTTAATATGATACATGGAGAATGTGTCATAGCTGAGGACTAAATAGAACTAGACTGAAGAAAGGTTGATGCATTTCTGTTCTGTTTGGTAGGCTTTTGCTTTCAATTCCAGAGCTTGAACATCTCCCCCCTTCAGAGGTGGACATTTGATTGCTTTTCACTTCCTGCTGAGTAAGCCTGATGTCCTCCAAATGTCCACTTCCATTTGACCTCTCCCAGTAGTCTTTATTAGAGACTAAACCAATATACAACCAGTTTTTACCAGGTTTCCTAAGGAAACTTCCTGACTCATAAGAGCCTTGAGAATAAACGTGTAACTAGAGAGTGGCAGAATGGTGGACTCCCTACATGGTGTTTGGAAACAAATGGCTGAGTTGTTTTCTGTGGAGGAATATTACCTTTTCCACAGCCTCATGGGGGAATCCATGCGTCCTCTGTCTAGCAGCTCTACCCTAGAGATGAGCTTGAATCCAGTCAGAGACATTCAAAATGAAAGTGTAAGGAAAATTCTCAGTGGAGCCTTCACCATGGGCTTCACCTTTCCGAATGTTTTATGTTAAATACCTGAATGCATCATCACATACCTAACAGGTTTGATCTCTCCATGAAAGGCATATCCCCAGCACATCCCTTCAGCTCGCTTTATTCACTCTGCATCTGCATTTGTTTTCATGGATTCCTTTGTGCAAATATCAATTCACAAATTAAGGCAGGCTCTCAAAAACCAACATGGAAGACACCTGGTTTTCTTTCAAACCCGTATTACAGTACAAATGCTGCTCTTTTCAGTCCTGTGTCAGTTTCCGTCCATGTATCAGAGCAGAGGACAATGAATTATATCCAGTCGTGCTCCCCTTTGCTGCTCAAGGCTGGTTGCTACAGGACTGTTTCCTTACATGATGACCCCAAAACTGAGAGCTTTATGTTCTAGTGTTTGTGAGAACAGCCAGAGACAGGCTTTGTGTCCATTTTCATAGGTCTCCATGAAGTGTAAAAAAAAATACTTCATTGTTCTAAAAGCCTGGTATGGTTCCTTGAACAGCATTTATTTCTTAATACTTTCTTCTGGAGCACACAGTTTGAATTTAAAAGAATACACTGAAGAGAGAAAATTTTAATTGCAGTGAGATTTTCCATTTTAAAGTGTTTCAAGTGGCAGTAATACAGAATTTAGAGAAAGTTATGAGATTCCCATTTGCCTATTATGCAGTCTGTGTTACATAATGTCTAGTTGATTGTCAAATTATATTAAAGATAGAACTGTTCAGAAATTATTAGATGGACTTAGTTTGATACTGTTCCTGTTGAACCATGAAGGTTTGCCTGAGTGTCCCTGAGATCATTCTAATTAGGATATAATCCCTTCAAGTGTCATCCTTTCTCTGCTTTAGGGCTGCATCCAAAGGCCACCAAGTCTGTGGAAGGATTCCTACTTTCACTGGCCTTTGTTTTAGGATAAGGATTGCCCTGCCCCTTCAGTACAGGTTGCTTAAGCAAATTTGCCAATTGACTGAAAAGAGGAACTTAGAAGTGACTCAGTTTTCTTCAATGCATCAGATTACTGCTGACACAAGGGAGCTCTGGATCCAGACTCTTGACTGCTGCTGTGGAACAAAACTATTTGTATTGCTGTGTTAGTTGCTGGTGTTTGTTTGGGAAGGGTAATTTTAATCTTAAATTTACATCCATAAATCCTAGTCAAGCCAATTCTTGTCTCAAGTAGGCAAGTAGAACCACTTTATTGTGGAAAAGTAAGAAGGATTTAACTAAAAGAGACAGTAACAAAATCCATAGGTACTTTAAAATGGAAATCCAACTTGGGAATTATTCATCATGAAATGAATGAAGTCATACAATAAATTAGCTGCTGGTGAGATATCTTGCTGCTTTGCATCTATTTGTTTATGCATTCAAGTGTTTAAAAGATGAGATGATTTGTAGATGGTGCATGCTTAAAATGCTGTTCTGTAGTAAGAACTGATTGTCTGGTAGGATTGCATTTCGTTCCAAAGAGCAGAGTTTAAAACAGAATGTGTATTCAGTGAATACTCGTTGAACTTTGTGTTTCTCTCTTTGTTAGTGACTATTTACCACTCATTCAGATTAATTTGTACTGTGCATTTATGCATTAGCATTCTCCTGAGGGTCTGTGACTATTTTGCTTTACACAGTAGTCAATTCTAGATTACTTAACAGGATGAAAACTGACAGTTCTCCAAAAAATCTAGTGTGTTGAATAAAAATGTGCACGTTGCACTTTTCTATTAAAATTCTGTGTTTTTTTAATCTCTTTATAGCTGCAAAAGAAAATGTATGTTCTAGGTAGAACAGTTTATTGACAGAAGTTGTATGCACCTTCTTTGGTGATTTACAACGCTCAAAGTTAGCACTGAGCATGTGTAAAACAAACCTCACAAATTCTTGCACAGGAACTGCCAGTCATGTGGGGCACCTTTCCATCACCCCAAACTTCCTGTTTCAAAAGGGACTCTCAGTAGTCAGAAAGTTTTCAGACTTGGGCATTTTGATCCATGTGAATGACAAGTGAGATTATGGAAAAACATCCTGACTACAGGTCTGTGTCAGGTACCAAAGGATTCATTGCATTCCTCTCTCTCAAATGATTTGCAGGAGTGCCGTGATAGGTAGCAGTAATGGTATCGAAGGCTCCTCCTGCCTTAGGGGTCAGTAGGAGGGATGAGATACTGAAACCTGTGCAATAGAGTTGTTACTTACTCTTTAAAAGTAAGAGGGTAATGTGATAACACAGCAAGAACTGGCTGGTACCTTAAAGTAGGCACTGAATGTCACCACATGTTACTGGTTTGTAGTGGTAATGCAATAATGCCTTTAGCAGCACCTCACTTAGTGAACAGTCATGCAAAAACTGTAGCCCAGAGCCAGGAATACACTGTGGCATGCAGCTGTGATAAAAATCAGTGGAATCGAGGCACTAAGTATTACAGATCTTGATATGACTATCAGAGAGCTCTATTGACTGTGCCCTCTGGTCAGTACATAGAATATTTTTAACTGGAAAAGAGCCCTGCACCTTAATTTACTTTGTAATGAGCACTGCACTGAGTCACTGGGGTTTTTTTGGCTGAATAATTATGAGAGATCTTAATGTAAGGTTTGTATTATTTTTCCCTTCTGTGCTAATAATACTGATAGATAATGCAGAGGCCAGATGTATGTGAGAACAGCAACATATGAAAAAATGTGCCTGTTAAAGGAAATTACCATATCAGTAGGTCTAGCTGTAAATACAGTTTTTATCTAAGTGAGATTTCCTGCTCTTGAAGCCAGAGTTTTTCTCTTTGGTAATTTCCTAAGGAAACCCAAGCTGTGTTTTAAGAACCTGAAGCTAAAGGAATGCAGTGCAACTGATCACATTACAGTGACATTATAGAGTACCTGCTGATACAAAAACTTCCTTTAAAAGGCACGTTTTTTCATATGTTGCTGTTCTCACACACTTTGTTCTCTGCATTAGCTATCAGGGTTGTTAGCATGCAAAGGAAAAGAGTAGGAACCCTACTTTATGATCACAGCCTTACTGAGTTGCAGTCCAGTGAGAAGAACTGGATGAAGGAACATTTTCCATACAGAATTTGTGGTATGTTTTGGGGAGGGCAAAGCAGTCACAATATGTCTGGTTTTAGCACTGCTCACTGGCTTCATAGGATTCAGGTACTGTAAACCTGTGTTTTTCCACTGAACTTATCCTCTCATATAAATTACCATCTCAGTGCAGGCTTTTAAATATCAACAATATCATTATTCAAGAGGCAGGGGGATGGGAAATCTCAAGCCTATGATAGCAGAATAATAACAGTGGACCCCCTAAAGGAGGGACTTTAATTTCATCAAAAGCTGTTTATGCTTTTTATGTTTCTATTTATGTTTTTGTTATTTATTTTATGTTTCTGTGATCTTGGCTTCAGGGCAAAAAGCCTTTCATGTATCACTATAGTGAGACCTACAGAAAATTGACCCATTAGTTACTTTTAACGTAGAAAGAGGGCTATCTAATCAGATTGGGCTGGTATCTTGTTAGGAATACTATATACCATCCCAGGTCTGCTTTTTTTTTTTTTAATAGTTACAATGTCCTAATAATGTGTGCAGATTTTTGTCTTTCCTGCTTGATGAAAACATTCTTCAGCAGAACAAATTATGCCTTTTTTGAAGTCAAGGACTTCTATAGTGTTTATTCTTCAGTGTATGCAAAGTAACGGAGTACCATGATAAAAGTGGAAGTACATTTACAACCAAAGTAATAACCCCCCCTGAAATACAGAAAGGATTGATTTTTTCATAGGCATGAAACAATTTACTTTGCAGTCATACGGTGTCAAAAGAGGGAACTGCAGCTCATTCTGTGAAACCTCCCACGAGCTTGTCAGTGTGTCTGTGCTGTGATTGCTCCTCCAGCACTACAGAGCAGACCTTGCTTGTTTTGAGTATTTCTTTGACAGAACAACTTATTTTGCAGTTGTTCACGAACAGCTTTCCTGATGGACAGGTGTTAACTCTGCAGATACACTGTCCTCTGATACTGCCTTGGAACCCTCTTTGTTCTTCCTGTGTGGGGATTCTGTTCCTGCTGACTGTATGAAATAAATACTTGTAGTTCAAAGTAAATTTAAATGTTTTATCTGTTCATCACCATTGTTTCCTTGTACACAAACAGGTGTAACACAAGCTTCACACAAGCTTCATGCAGATATCAAAGCATACAAAAATGCAAGGAGCTGTGGCTTACTGATTTAACAGCTTTGAAAATAGAGATGAGGGGAAAGCAGACTGAGAAACAACACTTGAATAGTTCAGAGCAGCTTGATTCTGTGTTCACAATCAAATTATACACAGTTAGAGGC
The DNA here is from genome assembly GCA_013399195.1 of Dicrurus megarhynchus. Taxonomy (NCBI): domain Eukaryota; kingdom Metazoa; phylum Chordata; class Aves; order Passeriformes; family Dicruridae; genus Dicrurus; species Dicrurus megarhynchus. The sequence continues at coordinate 34,154 of VXAD01004816.1, forward strand.
CAAAATATCTTTCAAATCTGGGGAATCACAATCACAGAATGGTTTGGGTTGAAAAGAGACCTTAAAGCTCATGTCATTCCACCCCTGCTATGGGAAGGGACACCTTCCACTGTCCCAGGCTGCTCCAAGCTCCATCCAACCTGACCTTGGACACTTCCAGGGATCCAGGGGCAGCCACAGCTTCTCTGGGAACCTGTGTCAGGCCCTCTCCACCCTCACAGCCAGGAATTCCTTCCCAATATCCCATCTATCCCTGCCCTCTGGCACTGGGAAGCCATTCCCCCTTGTCCTGTCCCTCCATCCCTTGTCCGAAGTCCCTCTTCAGCTCTCTTAGAGCCCCATTAGGCACTGGGAGGGGCTTTGATGTTTCCCCAGAGCTGCCTTCTCTTCAGGCTAAGGGGAAAGCTATTCCGCCTGAATTTTACCTCACTAACATTAAATATAATGAACACATGTTCTAAAGGAATGAAAACTGGGCCATGAGCAAGGTGATCTTTAATTAAGGCTTGGCAAAGAATTTTTCCCAAGATGCATATCTGAAATAAATATTAATTAAAACTCAAAATAATTTTGGTGCTGTATGCTTTTATGAATTTAACACACCTTGAAAGTATTGGCAATTAATCAGGTATTGCAATTTTTTTCCCTCTAAAACATTCTGTATACCTGATTATGGGATCTTTCCTGCTCTTGGGTGAATTATTAAGTTCCTACAAAATGCCTATAAAATTTCATTTGCTTTTCTTCCCCATTTAATGCTGTTTAACAGGACTTCATGTTACTTCATAATTCATTCTACCCTTCTTACCACTATTAGGAAGGGATGGCATAACCCAGTAGTCTTTTTAGATTCACACACTGTTGATGGCAATGGGTAGGCTTTTATTAAAAGCCTGGGAAAGAAAAAAACCAAGACTTTAATACAGGCATAGTGGCTCCATAATAAGGCCTCAGATACATGACATTAACTGTGATTACCACAAAATCCAATTGGGTAAATGAGCTGTTTTAGGAAACTCAGACTTTGCTTGTTAAATATGTAAGCAGAAGTCAATTCTTTTCAATTGCTATATATTATTCATAAACACTGTATGTAATTCAAGCTACATGAATGGAATTCAATTAGACAAGTAATTCATTTCAGCTCTGTGCTTTCTAGTATTTTTTTTACAATCTCTGAAATTTAACTTGTTTTATCTAGCCTGCCAGTTGAATACCTGTGTTTAAACAGTTTTGCCATCTAGAAGTCTTCAGAAGGTTCCTTTATGCACGGTGAGAATATTTGTGCTATAATACCCATCTAACAGATGAATAACAAAAGAGATGGTGGATGTCATTACTTGCCTGGTGCCATGCAGCACAGTAATGGAAAGATCACAGATTAGCCTGAAAATCTCTAATTGCCAGTTCTGGCCTCTCACAGCCCTAGCCCTGGGCTGTGTCTCAGCATCTCCACCAGCCTTTGCGACTGAGTGCCTTAATGGGGGCTCTGATCTCACCGAGGTGTGTGTTCTGCCAAAGATCAGTGAGCTCTTTTCTTCCAGGGGAATGCTATTTTCACGTTTTGGAATGAAGTGGCAAATATGGAAATGTATTTTGGCAGTGTTTCTGATGAGCACTGATTCTGTGTTCAGATGCTGCTCTTGCAGAGGTTAGAAGCTGACCAGCCTGAGACTAAACCTCTCCATTAACATAAATACAGCCTGCAGCTACAGCACTTTCCTAATCTACTTAGTAAGCACTCTGCTAAGAATTAATTAGTTATGGAGATACACAGGCAGCAAATACTTGGTAGAAGGCATGAGACACTGGAGGTTGAAAGTGCAGTGGTGAGTCCTGGGGCAGGCCAGGCTGTCACTTCTGTTTGCCCTTGTGTGCCACAGCCATAATAGCTTCTGGAATTGCAGGGAAGGGGAAACAGCAAGTAGATTTGGTTCCTGATGGATAGTGCAAGGGCAGGGGGAAATAGGCAGGAAAATAATATAGGAAGCATTGATGGATCCCTCTGAGGAAAAAGTGTGCACTATTAAAGATAAACTAGTCACATGCTTCCAGTTAATTAAATTAGCAACGGGAGGCTGTATGGGGAGAGCTGCCTTGCTATTTATTAGAAGAATAAGGACAAAGATGTTATATTGAGCAAGCTGCTGATTAATTACTGTGAAGAAGCAGTATTTTACAGGAGTAGTCTGCTTTCTGAAATATATTATCTGGCTGCTAAGTAATAAATTGGCACACATTCCTTATGTATTGAGCTGATCTGGTGATGCTGCTCCCCTGCATGGAAATAAACAGAGACCTGGTTAGGGAAAGCTTTGCTCTACCCATCAGTGACACCAACATGTGTGCATAGCTCCAGAAGACAGAGTGTATTTCTTCTGTCTTTATCTTGAATATTTGGCTCTAACACAGTTGTTTTACACTTCATTTTTGCTGTCTGTGGTCATAAAATGTAAGCACTTCTCAAGAGACAGGAAAACAGGGTGTCATGGGATCATTTCCCTATTCAAAAACAGTTTCTACACTCTTCTGAAGTATCAGAGAATAAAAGACACTTCTTTTATACCCGTGATCCAAGTATGCTTCAATCCATTCCTTTTTATTTCTACCTGATAATGCAAGGAAATATCTGCCTATCTTCTCCCAGTCTTGGATGTGGATGAAATATGTGCCAATCCATTATTGCGTCCACCAGCAGGAATAGTTTTAAATTATTTCTAAGAGAAAGTTTACAGTGTCTCCTGTTCCACAGAGTTGGTAGTACCACTAATTGGCAAGGAATTCTTAAGGGTTGGAACAGTGAGTGTTTTCTGACACTCAGAAATAATTACTGGATGATGTGAGTAAGACTCACAAATAGCAGGTGCTAGAGGGAAAATATTAGAAACAAGTTTTCAAAGCCACATTTAGATGCTATTTCATTCTTGTGCTGTGCTCTGTGAGTGTGTGTAGTTTCAGCCACAGAGCTTGTGAATGGAACCTTGGGTTTCCCTCTCAAAAACTTCCACTCACGCTTCTTTGTTAATTAGTTGAGTGGTTTGGGAAGAAAGCTCTTGGTCGGTCAGGTTAGGCTGGCAGGGACTGCTAATGTGAGAAATTCAGCTTTTCTCTCGGGATAGCATGAAGCAGAAATTGGAGGTTTGTGTTAACAATTCCTCACAATTGTTTACATTCTCTCAGAAACTTCTTTTAAGTCTGCATTCAAATTAAAGAAAGACCTAATTTCACAGATGCTAAGGATTAAAAACAAAGGGAGAGATAGAAATAATGAAATCTACTTGGTGATGTTGAGAGAAACGAGAGGTGTCATCCTTATATGTCTGGCACAACAGAGAATACAAATAATTTGGATTCCTCCTGCCTTTTACACATTCCCATTTTCAGACTGGAAAGAGATCCCTGATAATTTTGGATGAGGTTTTGGCCTCTTGGTTTGCAAAAAAAAAAAAAAAAATTCAGACTAATTATTTTGTTTGGTTTTCTGGCTGTAAACTATGAGTCTGTTCCCTCATTAATCAGTGTATGCCCAGAAATCCACTTAAGAAGTCACTGAAAAGAATCAAAAGGGGAGTGAGAGATAAGAATAATGGAAATATCTCTATATATATTTAAATTTGATGGGTCCATTTTCTCTAAATGATGCTACATTGGCAGCACGATCCCTATGGCCATTTGCTTGACTGACAGGGAGCAGAAAGGTTAATAGAGCAGAAGGAAAAGGGATGCTTTCATACACTGCTGCTTTACTGTGGTGAGAAACATCAGTAGGTGCTGTGCCTTGAGCATTTCTGCTGTAAATTCTAGCTCACATTTTTCTGCTTTGGGGAATTTTGGGTGCTTGGCCTTTAAAGAGGGAACATTGACATAAGCTTTTAGCTACAGTAGAAGGATGTTTAGATGTTAATAGATGCTGAACTCTGGTACAGTAAATTAAATTAAATGGGCCTTTTTGGTTGTAGCAATGCTTTCCTAAGGTGAACATTCTAGCTCTTCTCCTGGGATCTGCTTATGGATGTAGCTATTAACAATGGCCAAAGAAAAAGTAAATTATTAATTCCATCAGCAAATCCACTTTTGTCTGTCAGCAGCTGATCATGTTGATGACTAGGTTTGGCAGACTGGTAGAAATTTTGGAAATCTCTTGAGGAGTAGCACAAAATTATTCTCCAGGGTTCTTTTAATTTATTTTTTCTTTCATACTGGTCTGATTAGGTTACTAAATTACCTTTATTGCAAAGAAAACACAGGTTTTGTGTTCTATTTCCTACAACTTTGCTAAGATCCAACAAAAGGCACTTAAAACTGTAGATAATCATTTTGTGATTTTATGTAGCTATACTTCTACATATTGATCAGATGATCCATTGCTGCTATTGATGATACTTAGGAAAGACAGTTGAATATTCAACTTCGTGAGTCAGCATATTGCAGTCCTGCCTTCCCCACCCTGAGATTTGTTACTGGACCATCGCAGCATGGACTCATTCGTTGCTCTCTGGAGAGCAGGAGGGGGAATATCCCACCTGATGGGATGCAGGATCTCCCAGGCTGTGCTTAGAGCCTGTGATTGGAGCTCACCAGGAGGCTCCTGCAGTTTCCTCAAAGGCTGTGGAAGTCGCTCAAGGGCACTTACTCAGTAGTGCCAGCAACACACGTTATGTACACCTCTCTTGTGGTGCCACATGATTACCAGGTTGTTCTGATTCGGATTTCTCTTCCCCCTGTTTATCCAAAATTCCCTGTAATGTGATTTTTAAAATGTTAAACTGTTCTGATTTTATAACATTTTACAACATGTAGTATGATTAAATTCTCCTTTTCTAAGTATAGTGGGGAACTTTAGTTGGAAGCAAGCTTACTTTTCTGGTTTACGTAATTTTACTCAAACAAAATGCCATGATTGTGTCCAAATAACACTTCATTTTAGTGCATAACAATTGTCAATCAAGATAATTGTTCTCACCTAATGAAAATGGCTCATATATTCTTTTCAATCATTTTAAGCACAGATGAGTTTTAAAAGCAGAATCACTCTTGGGCATAAAGATATCTCTTAGCATAATATAATCCAAATTTAATGTGATAATTGAGAGTTCTATGTGGTATTGCAGTTCAGTAATAACATTATTGCTCATTACAGATAATGATTTAAATTAACACCAAGGCAGCAAAAGCAGATACATCGTCAATACTAAAAGACTCCTAAATATATATTAACCTGTTGGGAATGATTGAACACAACGGTATTTTGTAGGGAAAAATGCTGTATTATGAGCACTGACTTTGAGAAAACAATACTAAAAGGGAGCGGTGTAATTTAAGAGTTTCAAATGAGCACTGATTTTCCAGAGTTCTGATTGTACAGAAAATGATCATTTGAAAATCAAAGCTCAGACTTTGAAGGTGATGTTACAGTGCACACGTCTGAAAATGTTAGGCCATACCTATAAGAAATAAAGCCTCACACATCACAGACAGCTCCAAATCTTTGTTTAAATTAATTCAGTTTAGTAGAATAAAGGTTGTTTAAAATTGAATTCCTGACCACCACCGAATACTCACAACCTTGAGAAGAACCTGAAGGCTTTTTCTGTTATATGCTGTTATTATGTCCTGGGTAAAATATCTTAAAGATCTTAAACTTTTCTGAGCAAGAAGGGCATAACCTTTGAGTTCTTTAGCAGAAGTAACTCAATACTGTATCTTTCCCTTCAATCTAAAGGAAACACCCAGCATAATTCTCAGAGTTTCTGCAGTTAAACCTGCCTTAGCCTCCAGCTAGCAAAATGTGAGTTATTGAGGTTCTTGCCTATTTCCCTGCATTGCTGTGGCTCAGGCACAAGCCTCTGGGGGTTGGGGTACATCTACACATGCCAGTTTAATTGAATTAGATTAAAAACTGCCTGGGCTGCAGCAGGGATGTTCTGTCACACGGACACTTGTGCTCTGGCTCCCTGCTACCAATTATTGCAGTCTCAGCTGGGTCAATAGAATGGAATGCTGAGCTGAATGAGTGCTCACACACCAGCATTAAACTTGTTGTAAACTAAATCAATTTTATAGCAATCACACTGGTACAATGCTAACGGGAAGTTAAGATCTTTAATATAGGCTTAGAATGAGACATTTTTTAACAGTGCCAGGAGAAATATTAAGTAATAAAGCAAATAGGACTGCAATATATATTGTAAAACTGTCAACCAGCAAACAAGATAAATTCAAATACCCTTCATCTTGCCTGGATGAATGATTTCAATCTTGCTGTAAAATGATGTAGATCAAACTGAGGATAAGCATGAATCATACTGTCTATCATAACAACTGTATTACAGTTTAATATAACAGAGTGTGTGGTTTTTGTTTAATTTTAATGAAGTTACAGAGTGGCACCCAATGGTAAGGTCTGAGTTGGAGCGCTTTTTGAATGATTGTAAAATACTATGATAACTTACAAAGAATTAGGTTTGCAGTCCTCATGGCACTACTTTCTGAAACAAACAAAAAAAAATTACACAAGAAATCAAAAGAAGTATTTTCTCATTTGTATCATAAGAGACCTTTGGTATTTACCTTGATGAGTGTCAAGAATTTACATAATTAGTTTACTGATTGGGCATGGATTTTACCGAAGATAATCCATTGTTACAAAATAACATGGAGATATTTTTCAAAGTCACAACATTAATGTGTCTGCTAATCGGATCCTAGTAGGTGGATTTTTACATTAAGCTTCTCAGACTTTGGAAATTAGAGTGTCAAGACTTTTTACTGATTACCATCTGAAAGACTGAAAGTTTACTGTATTTTGTAATCACTAAGTTTACTTCCCATGGTTTTGGAATAGCGGTTCTGGAAAAAAGCACAATTTCTGTTCCTTAGTAGTAATAAAGGAAGACCTAGAGTTCTTTGGAATAAGTAGACAGCTCACACAGGACTTTCTCATTCTTTTATTACTGATTTTAAGATCCCACGTTGTGGAATACGGAACTCAAAATAGAGCTCAAGGAAGTGCCTGAGGAATATGTGATAGGTCTTTGGGAGAAAAATACTTGACTTGTTTGAATTGTTTAACAAATAACATGAAAGGTTACAGTGGCAGAAGCCATGTTAGTCACAGGTTTTGTGCCTGACTTCCAAAAAACTCACCTGCCATATGGGAAAGGTGCAGGATGAGGATGTGTTTTTATGATCTTATTACAAGGGTCAAGTAGAAGAAAGCAAGGAAAGGACAAAGGCCACAGGGAAGGTTAAGGGAGAAAAAAGGGAAACTACTCTCATGCAGGTTGTGGGCCTTAAAGTGTGGCTGCAAAAGTGTTGGTGAGAAATGCAAAAAAAATTGTTGGTGCTGGTAAGAGACAGAGAAACATCTGTCAGACTGTAGAAATTAGTTTTTTGTGAAGATCCAGTTATTGGATGGTGGTTCTAGTGAATCAGAGAACTGGAACAAGCCTGAAAGACAAACCAGGTGGAACTAATACAAACCATCAGCATGGAGTACTGGTAAAATAATAGGAGATAAAAAAGGACATTCCTTGTGGAAAGTTTTCTGTAATTTTGCAGCTTCCTAAAAGAAAGCAAATTCTCTCTAGTGAGGTACACACAAAGAAATATCTCCTCTCTATAAAATAAACTCTTTTCTTGTGAATAGACAGAAATTTGAATAAACAGATGCTGATGAAAGCTTGGGAAACAGCAAGAAAGTAATCACCGGTGGGGTTTTGGTTTTATTTTATCCAGAAGGGGCTTGGAAGGACTTTTGGTCTAAACATAAAACTGAAAAGAAATAGCGCTTTTTTTTCACCATCGTAGCAAGGAAGTGATGATACAAATTATCTTATTCTTACAGACACAAGCCCAAAGGGCGTGTGTAGATCTGCATCACAGGAGGTCAGAACCAGTTTCCATCCACGCCACTGTCCAGCTTCTGGGAGGACAAGGACTGCTGCTTAGAGAGAGGCAATAAAAGAAGCAGCACACAGAACAGGCACTCTGAGTTTTGTGGCATTTCTTACATGATTTGACCCTGAACACTAAAAGCTGTAATAGCCTGAACACTAAAGCAGTGGTGTGGCTGGAAGGGCCACCCGACCCTGGCTGGCACACAGCGATATTCCTGTGCAGCTCGGGAAAGGCTGGATGATCTTTCACTTGTGTGAAGAGGGATCTCTGTTGGATTCCCACAGGGAATTAACCAGACAGGACTCCTGCTGTTCAGAGGAGATCATCAACATTCCCCTTGGACAGTCCAGGCATTGTAATTCAAAAGCCAGCAATACAGCACCACACAAAGCAGAGTGCTTAGGATTAGGTCTGCACGGTCTGAGGATGAGCAGGAGAGTTTAATGACACTCGTAACCATTGGAGCTGAGGGCAGGAGAACAAGTAAGATCATCTTTGGGTTGGTGCAGTTTTCCTCCAAACATTTTTCAAAGCGATCACAGGGCAACATTGCTGAGGGAAGAGTTTAAAAACTGGTGGCATGGAGCTTGATAGTCAATAACATCCTAAGATATCTCTTTTTTTAATTGCATAGTGATGAATGTAATAAAGTTTATTTCCTGCCATAATCTGTTATAACAGATTGTGATGCAGTACAGGAATACAGCAAACTGAGCATCATATATTAATTCAATTTAGGCAGCAGACTGCTGTATCCTAACAGAGTACAGAGGGTCTCTTTTCCCTGCTAAAATTCATTTGCAGCTAAAGGAATTTTCCTCACCATACGAGCTGCTGCTGCAGACCAACACCTCTGAATACCTCAAGCTTCAGGGGTGTCTGGGGTACCTCTGTGTGCACAGCTGGCTGCAACTTACTTCAAGATGCATTAATGCTCAGAAAGGTACCATGAAGGTGACCAGTTCTGAGCTCCTCTACTCGTGGCTTTGATGTGCTCAAAGCCATTTTCCTAACATTGGACCATGCAATTGTAATTTCTACCATCAATTCCAAGGGTTCAGCCAGTCCCAGGGAGCCAGTGGCTCACAGGAATAGAGTAGGAGTTCTGGCTTTGTTGCTGCTCTAAAAGAAATACCAGTGCAGGACCCTTAAAGCTTCATCCTGATTCACAGGATGTGTCTTTTCTGCTCAAGTGTGTTCCAGGAATTTTGTCACCAAATCTCTACCCCTCAGAAAAAACCCTTGACTCTGAAAGGAATAAGGTAATAATTTCCTGTAGTAATGCAGGAAAAAAATGACTTTTTCTTCAAGGTTATCTTAATAATAAGTGATACTGAGAAAAGCTGTGCCAGTTTAAATCAAAATGAGTGTCCATTCTGGCTCTGTGCAGGTTCTGAGATAATGCATACTCTTACAGAAATGTCCATTCTATAGCACTTTGCTGCAACCAAAAGTTAGTCTTTAGCTGTCACAGTGCTGAATGCCCCTGAGCTGTCCCAACCTGCTGGAATTCCCTGTGTTGATGGATCAAATTTCAGGCTCTTTTCTCCTCTTTTATCATGTAGAAAAGCTCCCACCAAACTGATAATCTAGGCACTGCTCTTCAGTACTTCTAAATATTTAATTTGTTGTTGAGTCTGCCTTTTTTCCTGCTTTATCCCTGTTGACTCTGTAAGTAAAGGCTGGTGAGATTTGGCTCAGTTATTCTGTAATTACAAGGCTTTAAATCTCTTTTTCTTTGAATTTTACAGAGACAAAAAAAATACTCATCAACGTCAGCAGGAGCTTATAGGAATAAGGAAGGAGTGAAAACAGCACAGTTCTGCAGCTGTAGCTCTCCATCCAGATGTATCACTTAATAGGTATCTTCAGCAGCCAAGGGAGGACTCAGAGTTTGCCTGTAGCGTCAGTTTTTATTCCTTTGACGTTTTTCTCATCTTGAGTCTGGTTTTAGTCTTGCTGCCATGGCAACATGCAGAGAGGCTAAAAGGTACTCCAGAGAAAAGGCCTCTCCTCACTGACAGGCAGCAGAAGGGAACAGAGGCCATTGCTGCTGTTTGCAGCTGCAAATAGCAGTGGAGGGATGAAAGGGATTTAAAAAGTACTTTCTGTTTGCACGTGTGCAGGCAAAACCATTGGTGCAAATGTTCAGTGTGACAGGGCATAACCAGTGGAGTTGGATAAAATCATTGTTGCTTTCAGATGGGTTCTAGCAGGACAGGACATGACATGATGTGACATGACATGGAAACAGACTTCATGATCCAAGTTATTTTACTACTCCTGTAGGAAAAATACTTTAATCAGCTCAAAATCATTGCTAGTTTTTTACATTTTGATTGTATCCATGTTTTCTTCATGCCCATGTAGGCGTTTATGAAAATTGGGCCCCACATACCCTGAGTTTGATGTGTCTTCTTACATATGCTCAGTGCTCAATTTCTGCATCTTAAGAGCTGGCTGCATTCACCACAGGCAGGAATAGAGCCTATTCAAAATCCTGTAAATATTATGCTGTTTTTCCATCTGTCGTGCAAGCTGCTGCAAACCCTCAGCCTCCAGGAGAACAGAGTCTGGGAGATCTCCTCAGGATTAATGGTGTAGGTGAGACAGGGGAATCCAGGCCAGTTGCAGATGTGGGTTTGCTGGCCTCCCATATACCCAGCTCCCACACCAACAGGTAATTGAAGGATTTTGTCTCAGCAGGTAAGTCAGTTTAACACTAGAAGCACTTTTCTGCTGGCTATTCTGCTACATAGTGCAAGGGAAATATTCCTACCACAAATGCAGATCATTCCCATGGAAGAGTGTTGTGCTGAATACAGGTTATTCCATTGCTCTCAAGGGAAACAATCCCTAACAGCAAAGGATGGTTTTGTCCAAATAACTGTGTCTGGTAGGATAATTGTCAGTAATCACACAGGAAAACAGTTTTTCTACAAAAGCTTGTACAGAAGGCAGCCTGAGGAAGGGAAATACTGCAAACTCACTTTAAAAAAAAAAAAAAAGGTTTGAAAAAAGTCAGCATGTTTCCCAATGAAATATTACCCCACAACATCATATTGCATAAACACCAGAGAGATATTTCAAGATTATTAAGGAGAAAATATGCCAGCAAAACAGCAGGACTAAATTTTGACAGATGTCTCTTTTGGGAGTAGAAGGGCAGTTGTTAGCAAAGGAGCCAGTGACTGCTGGCCATATGTGTGTCCTGGCTGTCCAGGGAGCCATGTCCTGTCCCTTCACTGAGCCCAAGCCACCCTCACACGGCCATGTGGCTGCAAAGAGAGATTTGCCTCTGCTCAGTGCTTCCCGTGCCCTGGCGGGGTCTGCAGGGAGTAGAACACCAGCTGTTCCCTCAGAGCTGCCAGCAAGTTCAGAAACTGCTGTCCTTGGTTCCCTGAGTTTCTTGCCTTCCACAGACCAGATCTAGACAGACAATCCAGCAGGCAGATGATGTGATTTTTCTTTGTAGCGAGTGCAGTGTTAGTTTTAAAAGCCATATATACCAAAAGCATGAAAGAAAACTCCTCTTCTGGTCTGAGAAGAGCATCTGCAATTAGAATGCAGCTCACAATCCATATTAAAGACAGCATAGCTTAGTAATAGAACACAGCAGTGAGCCTGATAAAAATTATTTTGCTCTATAGTACTAATGAAAGCTATAGTATTAAAGCTTTGCTTATGTGGTATCTCAGCTAGAATCAACTGCAGTATGCATCTTTTTTCTTCATTACTGTATAGAAATGATGGTTAAATAATTATTCTTGATATTGTTGTTTGTAATTCTAATGGAGGTAGCTCTGGGCTCATTGAAATAGTGCCAGTTATGAGCAGCAATAGAACAGAGCTGGCCCTAGAATGAAAAATGGGCATGTTTTTAATTCAGATTATTTTTTCATAAATGTGAAGGAGATTTGGATCATTACCTGTGACACTTGGGTTGCCAAAGTAACCTTGACTAGCCAGCTGATGTTTGCACAGCGCGTGGCACTGTCACCATGGAGACCCTGTCCATGTGATTTCGCAGGCATGATGCAGTTGCAGGCGTCTCAGAGAGGAATTAATTGTTGGTGAGCAATGCTGGTGCAGACAGCTCTGCCCTGGCAGACAGAGCCTGCAGTCAAGCACGAGCTAAACTTTGCTGTGTTGTTTTAGCTGCACTTAGAGGACCAGGGCAGGGGTAACAGGAGGGAGCTCTCTGGGCTTTCATAAGGGTTCACTGAGTTCTCCTGCGGGAAAGTTCATGCTCAGATTGGGAGGAGTGGTCAAAGAGTGCTGACCTGTGTGAAACCCATGCTTGAATGACAATATTCATTTACAGAACATATGTTTGAGTGATTGAAGGCTATTGGACACTCCTGGTACTCCTTTATCAACTGAGGCTTTTTTCTCCTCCCAGTACCTGCTCTCACTCATTCATGTGCAACCTAAAGATGTCAAGGAAATTACACCAGTAAAGCAGGGACTGAAATCTGTCTGTATGTACAGATATGTCTGTATATATCTTCCAAAAGTAGCTGTCATGCTGTGCTTTCCATTCTGACCTCTGATGAACCTCACAGTGGGACTGTGAAGTAGATTTTGGATCTGTTTTGCACAATACCAAACCAAAGACCAAACAAACCTTTTGAGAAGAGACATGGTTCTGTTTCTGATGGTTAAGCGGGCTAAAGGGTGCTCCCTCCTTTCTCCCCATGTTCTTTGAAGAACAGAAGTCAGCCAGCCTCAAGATGAAGTCATTTTGCTGTGGCAAAATGCTTTGTTCCAGCTCTTTTACTTGATTATGGATGGGCTGGATGACGACAGATGGTTAAAAGGTGCTGTTACTATTTCTGGGTGCTACAGCTGTGATGAGCAGGCTGCACTAAGATCGGGGGGGGTTCTGTAGACATGACATACACCCCCTCAGTGAGACAGTCCAGGCTTCAGAAACTGCTCAAGAGCCAGTATGTGAATGCATGAGCCAGTGAGTGCAGGCAGATGGTGTAACTGAGTTTGAGGCATGCAGTGACATTGACATTCGGGGAACTGCTGTAAAGAATCACCGAAGCACCAGCTTTGGAGATGTCTGTGTTGGACACTCTCTTATGTGGAAAAAACCCACAAAAACTTCCATGGGTGCTTAAAAAAAGTACTGGGCAGAAGTGCTCAGAGGAGGGGGTGTGGGCAGAAGGGACTTGGATTGGTGGCCAGATGCAGAGGGTAAATGTTGCTCCTTTTTTCTTTGCTTTTGGTCTGAAGAATCAGCTGAAGGATTAAAGAGGGGGATGTAGCTGGAAAAGTAGGGCTTTGGGGTGATGTGTGCAGCACAGGTTACAGTGGATGAGGGGATTATTTCATGGCTAGAGGGGAGGAGTCTTGATGTGCTGGAAGGCTTGGACATTTTCAGTGTGTAAGCAGAGGACGAAAGGTGATTCTTTGAGATGATGTATAAAAATAAACAGTAATCTTGAACCTAAAGGTGTGGAACTAGTGAGAGGGAAAATTACAGTTGTATATCATAACCTAAACTGGTGCTCTGCTTCACTGTGCCCATCTGGAACTGAGGGATGTTTCCTCCATTTGGGTGCTGATAACCTTTTTGACAGCTAGTGATGATACAGTGTTAGAACAACTGGGGAGTTTTACAAATTGCACCGAGATAATTGAATTGATTTCACTCCTGGCTTGGATTAAATTTGGACTCTTGTCAGAAGATTCTTTAGCCTTTCACACCACGGCCTGATTTACCAAAAAGGGGAGTGAAGGATTTCTTTATTGTAAGTAGAAATCCTTTCATATACCTCAGGGAAATACACTGTCATCAGAGGGTCTCACGAAAAGAAAGGACAAAGTTCTCTGCCACCATCCAATAAACCTGCCTTAGCTGACAGTGAGGGGGTAAAGAAGTTGTCTGCAAAAATGAAACTGTAATCTGTAGATGGGAGTTTGTGCAACAGACTGCATCCAACCTCGTGCTGCTAAAGAATATCCACTCTTCTCTTGCACCCGTGTTTTTCAATGTATTTTGTTTTTCTGAAGTAAACATGGAACTTCACTAAAAAACCAAATCAATAAAATTAATCACATTACTGAGCTAAACAGCTTCGTGTAGGATGATGAAAGCATTGTGTTTTGACATTTCCACCAGGCAGCTTTTCCATGGCATGTCGCCTTCATTGTCTCTCCCTTCTAAGCATCCATGTTACTGATGTGGGCCTAAAGCCCCTGATGTGTTATGCTGGCAGAGTGAGTGGTTTCATGTTCCAGCTTCCCAGTGTCTTTTATTTTACTCCTGAGATTGGTTCCTTCTAAGAGCCAAATACAGAAATGGATCGTTATGTTTAAAATAATATCTGAAGGCTTGAAAATAGCATCCGTTTCTTAGGCAGGCGGCATTTCTCTTTCACACTGTGAAATGGTGCAACAGATAATTAGTGATACATTTTCCATTTAAATTTCCCTGTATTTATAAAGCAGTAGACTGCTCTTGCTATGTTCTAACAGCAAAATGAAGTTCCAGAGCCAACTGAATGTCAGCAAGGATTTATGAATACCTCAGCAGAGATTACTGTTGGCTCTTGATTTTGAATGCAGGCAGCCAAAAAATTAGTTTGGTAGTAAAATGGGTAAGTGGAGGCTTGACTATAGCAATACAAAGTTGGAGCACAATTGTTTGTTTCAGGTATATATTATTTATAGAGGATCAGACTTGCACCCAGGAAAGTGTCTTTATTCAGGAGCTTTCCAAAGGAAAAGGAACCAGGACAGAAGAGGTGGAGACCTGAAATGAATGACTTAAGATGAAATGCCAGACAAGATTTCTGTCCCAGTTACCTGGGGAAAGCATAGTGCTAAAAACAAACAAGAAAAATCCAAGGAGAACATAGGGGGGAAATAGAACTAAGGCAGGTGTACAATATGTATTTCAGGGGGAAAAGAAGTCTTTTAGTTGATTTTAAATGGACTGTTTTTACACCCTGACATCAAAAGCTGTGGAAAAGCAGTGTAATCAGAAGCTGGCTGCAAATAACCAAATACAATGCCAGCCTCTGACAGCATGTTATATTAGTTTTTCTGTTTAGAATACATCTTGGTTTTCATTGTTTCAGCATTGCAGATACTGTTTGAGTAAAAATTGTGTAGTGCCTGCTATTTTTAATTTCAATATGAAAATCCTTTCTGTCTGGTCTCGTGGTTACAGGTAATAACATGCTTAAATGGAGCTTTATTTAACCTATATTTCTCAAAGATAAGTGTATTGTAAATTAGTCAGGAGTGCTGACAGGGGACTTCATTAAACTTTTCTAAGTCATTTATGGATATATTGTGATTCCTGGTTTCTTACTTGTAGTAGTACTGCTTCACTGTTAGCACTCTGCTGTTATTAGTACTTTACTCTGTAGAAAGAAGAAACAGAGATAATTATTATTATCTTTTTTCTATGCGAGCTTGTATTTTATTTTAAAGGAAAACTGCTATCAGCTCATGAAAGACAGAATGACTGCAATAAAATCATACCATGTTCCCAGTGCATACACAGATGCACTAGGAACATGGTAGTGGAAGATAGTTTAAGGTAGTGGAACATTCAGTAGTGGAAGATAGTTTATGACTGTTACTGTAGAGGATTCACTTTTGCTTTTAATGAAATAAAAACTTTGCAAATCATTAACTAAAGAAAAATGAAATTATGGGGGTTTTTTGAGAGATACTATGTCAATTCAGTGTGTTGTTGCTGCCAGGACCA
The DNA here is from genome assembly GCA_013399195.1 of Dicrurus megarhynchus. Taxonomy (NCBI): domain Eukaryota; kingdom Metazoa; phylum Chordata; class Aves; order Passeriformes; family Dicruridae; genus Dicrurus; species Dicrurus megarhynchus. The sequence goes on from VXAD01004816.1 coordinate 49,785, forward strand.
GTGGTCCACATATGTGTGATAGTTCTGATTCCATAGCAGAGCTCTGATGGAAATTGTGTCCATCTGGGGGCGCTCAAGGCTAAAATCTGTAGTTTGGCATTACCTCAGACACAGATCCTCTCAGGGTGGAGCCATACTGAAAACAAACACAGGACAAGTTTTGTCCTTTTTTCCAGTGGAAACTCTTATATCAACAAACACTCCTTTGCACTGTTTCCAGTCCAAGGGTCCTCTGATGATGATATCCTGCACAAGAATAATTTCAATTAACTCATCCACATAAACAAAAGTAAAATCCATTTACTTGGCTTTGAGCTGACAAATGCAAATAGCAACCAATATGGAATAATTGGTGAAGAGGGATTTAGGGGTAGAATGCTGTAAGAAGAGGGAAACCCTTGTGATTTTGCTGCTAGAAGGGATGTTTATTTTGATTCAAACTTCAACCACTTTAGGGAGCCTCCAGTAAATTCCAGAATTTCCAGAATGCCTCCCTGTACTACCAGTTAAGCCTGAGTCTGGCTTTAACCAAGTGCAGAGGGATGGACTCTCCTCATTAGGAATGTGCAAACACTGAGGCACAAACCCACGGAAGCTCCTCCCTCTGTGAAAGGCACAGAAAAAAGTAAATGCTTCCTTATAGTCTGTGCAGAACAGTTTAACCATACTTGCACAGCAAAGAAGGTTTTTAATCCTCTCTGTCCCCTATAGGAGAAGAGGGAATGGTTTTAATAGTCAGGCGCCTTGGGAAACAAGTAGCTGCAGTCTTGGTTGAACAAGTGGACTGTTAGCAGCCATAAACATAAAAATTACTCATTTCTAAAATAGCTCATGGTCTCTCAACTCAGACATCATGTGCTGAATGGCATTGCACTAGTACAGAATCTGACTGACTGGGTAGGTATGTTGCAAATAACACTAAAAGGCACAGATGTTGTACCAGCTCTTCAAATTCTTTTCGATGTTTTTATATATTTTAATAGCTCCATCTGGATTCCATAGCCACTATTATTGTTATAAGTTTTATTGCTCCCTTTGCCTCTGCCTGCTGTTTGCATTTGCAAATTACTTACAAGTGTCTTGGAAACAGCTCCTGAACCTTTCTCCAGGGGCTTAAATTTGATATTGTGTATGTGAAAAAAGCAGGGAAAGCACATTTTCTCAAATTTGCCTTGCTAAATATGATATGGTACAAATTAAAATAAATGTTGCATACCCTGCTTTCCACACGCTGTTCTGGTTATAAATTTCCGTGGACGGGCAAGTGTGTTCTGATTTCTCCAGTTCTGTTATTTATGCTGTGCTATAACCTCCGAAAAGCTTGATTTGGTTAATAACAGCCACAAAAAATTATACAGCTGCTGCTTCTCCAGTGTCTTTGTTGGATATTCTTAAAGAAATAGTATCCATAGTGCAGAACTAGCCTGACAGGATAGTTGGGAGTTGTTTATGCTCTAAGGTAGCTTCATAAAAGGTATTGTGATTTTGTGGACTACATTTAGAGGTCAGCCTGCTATCCTGTGGGATTCATAAGATTATGTTTTCTGACGTGAATTTACAATAATGCCCTAAATTAGAAAGCCATTGTGTTTGCAGTGCAATTTTTCTTTTGTTCTAATAGAATTTTTCTTAAGTCTGGTATTGAATAACTGAGGAAACATCTCTGCAAAATTCAAGGAGTAATATTGAGTTCACTGCAGTCAGCTTCCCAAGTAAGGCCGACAGATGGGAAAGACATTTTGTGCTGTGCCCGGCATCCATTAAATTTAATTGGAAGTTGATTGCTGTATTACCTTTAAAATCACATACCTCCTTCTGTATTAGACATTCAGGGACTATTTTGTGGGCCTGGACCCCAATTCAGACTTTTAAATGTACCGTGGGACCCCTCAGGTCCCAACCCAGCATTTTCTTTCAAACTTACATGCCATTATTCTTAAAATATTCAATAGAACTATGTCACAGGTGCTAAACCCTATTAACATAAAACTCGTTGTTGTCTCAACCAACCCTGTTATGCTGGCAAAGAGCAGTGTGATGAGGATGTAGAACAGCCTTTATGGGCACATTTTCAGTTCCTGAAGCTTCCCACTGTGAAAGTGAGGAAACTGTTGACATCTTCCAATTTTCCAGTGATTTATAGAATCATAGATTAGAAGAGACCTTAAAGCTCATCCAGTTCCAACCCCCTGCCATGGACAGGAAACGTTCCACCATCCCAGGTTGCTCCAAGCCCTGTCCAACCTGGCCTTGGACACTTCCAGGGATGGGGCAGCCACAGCTTCTCTGGGCAGCCTGTGCCAGTGACTCAACAGTGGTCTGTATGCTGCATATTAAACACTCAGTGCAACACACACACAAATTCAATTCATCAACAATGAGCTCTCTTGAGTTCTGAAACATCATACATCAAAATAAGCTTCTCTCCAGTGCACTTGTGAGAAGAGGTTCTTGGTGCCTTTCTCACTGCACTAATTGCAGCCAGCTGTTAAACAGATGGTCTTGGTGGTATCAGTAGGACACCACTTATTTAACAGTTGCTAAAAAACAGTGAGACAAAGAAAGAAATAAATGTTTGCTTAGGCAGCAGGGCCCACAGTATTGCATTCATCCCAGCCATTGCCTGGACACAGCATTTCCTCTGTGGCAACCCATAAGAAATTAATTGAAGAATAACATAGGTCAACTAGAAAAACATTTCATACTTTCAGTGAAAGTAGGATGTCTTGATAAATATTCTGTAAAGATAAAATGCAATGAACAACCTTCTAGGATTTCCTCCCTGAACCTGTATTTCTCTCTGCACCTCAGCTATCCATCACTTTGGTTCTGCATTAACGTTATGGATGTGTTATGCTGTTCAGAGACTGTCCTCAGGACTCACATCCCATTTTGGCAAACACAGTGCAAAATCCAGACCTTACAAATTCACTAAAAAATGTTTAACTATCGGTCTTTTCTCAAGCAGCTCTTTGAGTGACCTTGCACATAGCACGCCTTAAACGTATTGCTGGTTTTGAAAGGGAGGGATTCAGGCTTCTCCTAGGGTGTGACTGAAAATTATCAATAGTGATCTTTCTTTCAGGTGAAGGAGGCCATGCAGAGAATCCATGACCGAGGAAATATAGGCAAACTCATTCTGGATGTGGAGAAAGCACCCACTCCCCTGGTGAGTGCAAAGCCCTGCAGACATGATGTACACCCAGGCACGATACAGCCTGGCAGTGACTTCTGGACACGTGTCCCTTGCAATGCTTTTTTGACACCAATTTCTTCTAAATACATAGCACCCAAATACCACCAGTAACCATAATTTGTGTATTTAACTCAAAGTGTAATGTACTTCCTCAAGTGCCAGCAGTTACTTTTCTATTCTGAATGGCTATCTCCTTCTCCAAAAATGTGCCCACAAGTGTTGGATCTGGGTAAAACTGCCATGTGTCTTTCTGTCCTCGTGATGGAAAACAAATAGACATTTCTCACACTAAAAAATTCCTGGATTCAACTGGAAAAAACCCAGACAATATTACTTTAGTGTGCAAACATAAAAGTGCTTTCTGATTCCCACACTAAAGTTAGAGTACACTTTTGGTAGGAATTTTGTTTACTGGTTTTTATAATATGTAAATATTTCTAGAAATGTCCTGAAGGAAGATAGTAGTGATGGAGCACTGGATTTGGAGACTAAGCATGGTACAGAAACCTTTCAGAGAGCAGTGGTAAATGAAAGCCAGGCTCATGCCTGAGCATTCACTGGTGGTATAGGAAAGAGCAGTAAAGAAGGTAATGCAGGACTGACTTTAAATCAATACTGATGTATGAAGTTCGCTTTCAGACCTGTGATACCTCCCGTTTCAAAAGAACAGAAAAGAACCTGGACTTACAGTTAAGCTCTTACTCTAAAACCACCCCCAAATCTCATACAAAATCTCTGCAAGGAAAAGGAAGGCTTTGAGGACCTCACATGTGGAACAATACACTTTTACAAAAGGGTGTTAACTCGAAAATATGGGTAACTTCAGAGTAATGCTTTTCTGCATAAAAATCAGGTTGTGTTTGAGATTTTTATTTTCAGCGGAGGCTAATAAGCAAACAGGGAAGGAACATCACTGCATTTCTCTTTTAAAAGTAAGTGGGTCCCTTGCTTATTTGGTTTTGAAGCAGTTATAAGCTAATACTTGTGTCCTAAGAGAGGTAACGTGGGTGTATGAGAGAATCCAGTCACTCTAATCTGCGCTGTTAAACACTACCCCCATCCAGTGAACCAGACTCTTGTGCCTCCACAGACCTGTCACACTGACAGGGTGAAGTGCTGGAGGGTCCTTCACCTTTACACAGCTTGTAATAAATATTTCCACATGAAAAAAAAACCACAGTGTACTCCTTAAATGCTGTTCTGAACTACAGATTTCTGCAATTGCCTACTGCCTGTGCAGGCATCTTCAGTAAAATATGAAAATGCAGTTTCTTTCCACTCCTCTATGATCTGGGATCTGCACTCTGTCGTGGGTATATTCTGCCAGCATCTACATATCCACTGCTCTATAAAGTTTCACTGGGGTTTTAATATATAAAAGAAAGGAAATTGCCCCCTGAGTTTTCACACTGTGCCTCAGATGGGGCCATCCATTAGCCTGCTCCTGGAAGAGCAGATACAGGAGTTGTAAACCAGAGGTGCCACATTCTGTAAACTTCCTACACAGCTGTGTTTCCTATCCAAGAGCCTTACTATCAGTTTACTACAAGTGCACAGAGCAGAGTCCACGTGTGCAGCTGTCCTACAAACAGCTTTCTGTCAGGAAATAGAGCTGTGAGCCGTGAGGGAACAGCTTGCAGATTTAGCTGGAAGTGGTGTAGTGCCAGCAAAGGCTTTGCACAGACAGAATGTTTGTTTTCACGTGGCAACCCTGTCTTCTTGAGTTTCCAAAGTCGCTTTGTCAAATGAGTCAAACTGAAATAAGGAGGAATCAAAGGGTGAGACAGGTGCTCTGATGTCCTTCGTCTTTCATGGTGCAGATGGCCAACGACAGCACGGAGACGAGCGAGGCTGGAGAGGAGGAAGAGGACCACGAAGGGGACAATGAGAACAAGGAGCGCATGCCCTTCATCCAGTAGCAGCCAGAGGTGGGGGAGGCAGGAGGAGTTGTGAAGGAGAAGGGAACAAGACTGGGAAATCTCTTCTGTGCATCAGTAAACAAATGCTGTAGTACAGTGTGTGTTGTATTTGTTTGCAGTCAGCTGAGCTATGAGCTGTTGATCATTGTTGTTTTGAACTCAAGTGCCATTCTCATCCAGTGCAGTATTATGACATTTCTGTGTAATACCCAGTTTCCCTGTAGGAGTCCCATGGATTTTTCTGTTCTTGTTTGAAAGCCTTATTAACTTACTGTGTAATTTTAGATGGACATCTTTCTCATGCAGATTCTAACATCTTGCATAAAGTTATTTGGGAGGTTTGGGCTTTTTTTCCAAGCTGGAAACAGTAAAAAAAAAAATCTCCACTTGCTGTCTGAAAGATTCTGGTGACTGGAGGGAAATTTTATATTTCTGGACTTTCAGTGTTAAAATAGTTTTCCTTTAATGAACCACAAATCAAAGTTGCAACAAAGATGACTTTTCATTTTCCTCAGTTGTACTTCAGAATTTCATAAGGAATCCTATCTTCCTTTTCAAAAGTACCTCATCTAGAATCATGGAATCTGAAATTGTGCAAAAAATCATTGAGAGGCTTTGATCAACATTTTCTGGTAAGGACACATTGACTCATTTGTCAAATTCAAACCAATTTGAAATTTCATTTTTAAGTAGCATTGGTAAGGATCACTTATCAGGATGTGGAAAGAAATTTGGTGATGGAGTTTATTGCTCTGAAATCACTAATGTGTGGTCAGGCTGGAGCTGAACTCCTGCAGAAGTTAACCCTGTAAAAAATGAGGTTTGGCCTTAATCCCACCATAAATCATGCACAGAGATAACTTTTATCTAGGTGAGTTGTTCTATCAAAAGCTCTGCTCCATTTGTACAGTTACATTTATAATTATTTACAGGATCAAGTATTCAAAGACCAGCTAGTCTTATCTACCTCCCACTAGTGGAAACTATATCTAAACATGAAAAAGTAAATATTTTTTCCACGTCCTTCACCTGTCCAAATAGCAGCTACTCAGGTCCTCAACTGTCTTCTTAAAACAGTTATTTTAAAATTGCTGCAGTCACGTACAGTAGAAATGCTGAAGGACTGGCAGAGACCTTGCATAATGCCTGCAGCTTCGAATTAATATTCTTTTCGAAAGAAAGTATTTACCCAGACATGACTAGTTGTTCACCGAAATATACAATAGCATGTTGTGATAGAAGTTAAAAATTAATACAGAAAAATGAAAAAGGGGTGCTTCTCAGGCTTTTCTCAGTGTGAGAGGGCTTCTGGGTCTGGATGACTTTTATGTGTGGTTTTAGAAGATTCTCATTGCGTTTTTTCTGTTTGTTTGGTTTTGCTGCCTGAGTATTAATGTCCATCTCTTTACACTGTACTCATGAAATCACTGTCAGAATTGTGCAGATGGTTCATTCTGAAGGAGTTTCCCTTGGGTTGAACAAATTCAAAAATAACAGCAAGAAATAACTGTGGAGAAAAATGCCAAAAAGCTTTTGAACTATTAATCCAACCAGAACTTCATTTTTTTCTCTTCATTATAGTTGAGTTTCTTGTCAAGCTTGCCTACACTTCCAGTGCCATTTCAGGCCCAAACAGGGACTTTATCCACAGAAGAAAATAGTATTCAGTGAGAGTTTTCCATTTATTGGGCTTGCCAGTTGGACTTTTAAGAAGGGCCATTAAGTTTTCATGACTCATCAGCTGACAGCAGTAGGAAACATGCCCAATTTTGTTTTGCAGCTAGTGTAATGATGTTGTCCTGCAAAAGACCTTAACATAACTAGGAATTTTGATTTGATGCCAAAGTGAGCAATATTGCTGGTGACCTTTGAGCTGGCAGTAAGTGGCATTCTCAAGGCCTTAAATTAGTAGGGCAAGCAGAATAGCAAACCCATTCTTCTGTTCTAAACCACAGGCTGGTGGGCTCTACTTCTAAATTACCCTGCAAGACAAATATGGGTGATCTTGGTCATGGCCACAGACACCATAGGGACAACAATCACATAATTTTGGCTAGTTCTTTCTGGTTTTGTTAGCAAGGCAAAAAATACTCTTCATGCTAATTCATACCAATTTTAGGGCCATTTTCTGATCAGCAGAATATCAGGTAATTGCAGTGAGTACAAAGGAATACTTCTGGAACTACCTGAGTGCAACGCATCTGAGTGTGACCATCAGCAAGCTAAACTCTGCTCTGTGTTTTGCTGGTGTCAATATGGCATGTAGGGAGGTTGCTACTCAAATGAATGGAAGTCTTCAGGCGTCCATTATGAAGCGGGATGTGTACTGGCAGAATTTGGCCCACAAGCCCTAAGTACCTTTCAGGAGACCACAAGCAGTAGTATCACGCCGGAAGGGGTGGAGGTGGTGCTGTTCAAACTGGTGAAGCCAAGGCTTGTCACTGACCAAGTCTTACTGTAGCAGAAATGAAGGTTTGTGCTTACTACTGACAGTGTTGTTTAAACAGCTCTGAGATAATTGGATAGTTTCTTCAAGTGAAACAAATTATTTCTCAATTTGCCTTAAAGGAACTGTGAAAGCTTCTTTAACTTAAGCCTGATTGAAGTGAACTGAAACACTGTTTAATTGTATTTGTTGCTTTAGAGCTTTTGTTATATTGTGCCTACAAAGCAAATTATGTTTACACAAAAATATAAATAAAATGTTGAGCATAGCATTATCCTTGGCCTCTATGTTTTATTCTAGTGTTATGGTCACATTAGGGAACTAACTTGGAACTGCTTAAGAGGAAAATTTGAGGTCTTGTTTTCCATTTTGGTCACTGTGGGATATACAAAGAATTTATTTTGTCTATTACAGAGTAAATCGAGGTTATTAAAACTGCTGTGTGCTGCTTTACAGAACATTAACAATGTAGATATAAAATTTTGAATGTCACAGTCTAAGAAATTCAAAACATTAAAGAAACACCTTTCACTAAGTGTTTAGGGAGGTGTATTTTGATATGAAGAGAAACTAGATTCCAGAAATTTAGGACTCAGACTACCACACAAGTTATCCTCAGAGAGACAGCTTCTTTCAGAAATTAGAATTCTCTAACGGAATAATCTTAAAAGAGAAACCAAAGCAGTCACCACCAGATTAGCTTACAGAAAGCAGGACAGGACCGAGTTTTGAATCCCACTCTCCTGGGCCTTGGTCTTAACCCAGGGCTCCATGTCTTTGGAAGAACTGGTGATGGTTACCAAAGCCCACAGTCATCTCCAGTCTGTGCTTGAGTACATGGCTTTAAAGGTCTCCCTGCATGAGGGAAAGAAGTGAGTGAACTTTAGTTTAATATCTAAACAAAGCGGGAGTGTTGGCTTTGGTTTATTCCAGTCATGCAGGACACACTCCAAAGCCTGTGATGTGCCGGGAAAATCTCACTTCAGTAGTTACCAAATCTGCTCTATAATCTCAAAGCTCATAGGAACACTGCTGAGTGTGTGGAGGAGCAGAGTAAATTTCTGCCCTCTGTTTTCAAGCCTTAATAAGCAAGTAATGATCAGTGCATCCCTAATCACAGGGTCAGGACGAGGCTGAAAGCAAACAGGCATAGCCTTTTGCAAATTCTCTGTGATGACACTAAAGCTCTGCCTTTACCAGCTTTCCCACTGGGCCATCTGCAGTGCCCTGTCACACACTCTACCACAGAGCAGGATGTGGCAGGTTGCCTTTGTGCAGCATCTGCATGAAATGCAAAAATCCGCCTTAGAGCCTCAGTATCCCTGGTTCTCACCTCATCTTCCATTTTGTGCTTCCCCTCTCTCTTTCTGTGAGCTTACTGGTTGCTCTTGATTGGGTTTTGTCAGGAAAGATTCTCCTAGTTTGGCTACGATTGCCAGCACACCCGCCCAGCTCCGGGAGAACTGTGTGGGCGTTTCTCCCCCAGCAGCACGGGGGTCCCTTGATGTGAGCCAGTGCTTTGTTCCACTGCAGAAAGAGCCAGAACAATCCACGCACTCTAAGCACCTTTGTCCCAAGTCATTTGTGACCCCTAGGCAAACATCCCAGTGTTCTCCTGTGAGAGGTTAGAGCGTGAATGTGTCACTTTATCTGCTCAGTCCTGCCCTGCAGATTGATGGTGCCCAGCTGACCCTACCCAAGCCATTGCTCCTGTGTTTGCCTGGCCTGGCTCTGTCACCTCCCCATCAGCACTGGGCAGGAACTGGGAAGTGCTGGGAGAACAGTGCAGGTGAGGAAGGGTTAGAGGACGAATTCAGGAAAAAAACGAGTTGTGTATTTCTGCCCAAGAGTAATGATCGAGTAGGATTTGAAGCATGTTTTCTGTTGATTCATGTGTGTGCTTGGAAGGGGTCCCAGCCTTTCTCTGAAGGGGTTCCAGAGTCCCTGCAATACTCAATCATTGTTATTCTCTGGAAAATTAATTTTTTACCTTTTGAAGAATATGGGTCACGTCCACTTTCATCCCCCGCAGAGAGTGACAGAGAAATTCCAGGTGGACTTAACACACGTAGATTAACCCTTCACATACAGAAACCTTTCTTCTCACTTACAGGAACTGCATGCATTTTGGGCAAGATGAGGAAAAAAAGGGAAGGAACAAGCATTGACAGTCTTCATAGTGATTGTCCTGTCTCTTAAAAGCTCCTACACCTGCCATCATGTAAGATCAGCTTTCATTTAGGAAGGAACAGCCTGCACAGTTTGTGAAAGCTTTGAAACTGTCTCAACTAAAACATAATCTGAAAAAGCAAAGAAAGACTCTTTGCTCTTTCAGCTTCTGAAGCCTCGTGGTGTTTAATGCTTGACAGATCTACCACCATTCAAACTGGACAGCCAGGGATTAAATGGGATTCAATTTGATGCCACTGGCACTTGTTAGTTTAGGACCAGCAGTTCCAGCTACTGAAAGGGGCAGAGGGTTGTGGTTTGGGGTATGAGGTCTCTGACTGAGGGAGGGCTGCAGCTGTGGAGACTTGCTTCTTTTCCTTTACAGATTAGGAGGGCTTTTATCTGTCTGGAAGAGCTGCTTTTTCTTGCACAGGGACAAGGCTGAGGCTACGTTTAGCCCAAAAGAATTGGGAAAAGTACTGAAGGAAAGCCTGTTTTACTGTGAGTGCTGAGGGGTTGGGGGGTAGAAGATGAGCATTTCTCTGGGGCAGGTTTGCTCTTAGAGCCACATGTGTGAAGCACCTGGGCCTCCCATGCTCACAGCTCCTGCAATCTGCCCCTCCTGCCCAGCCCAGGGGCTCTGCCAGTCCCGCTCCATCCTCCTGCTCCCTGCTGGAAGCACCTCTGCCTTTGCCTCTGCCAGAGCTGGAAATGTGCTACGTTCTGCCAGACATTGGCTGTGTCCCTGCCAAACATCATCTCCCTGACAAGCTGCAGGTTGCAGTACAAATCCTGTTGTGCCTGTCTGCTGGGTAATCTGAGTAAATACATTTCCCACATGGAGAGCTGGGGCTCACCGTGTCATGCAGTAGGACATGATGCAGCATCTTCCTGCCTTGGAAGAACACAGGGAGATGGCAGAGATGCTGGATGCATTATCTCTGATAAGGATTTCTCTCCTTGGGCCAGCCAGGTGATAAGCTAATAACCAAACATTTGTAAAGGCTGGTGTGCAAAGTTTGCTGAGCGGTCACTGGGATGTCTTCTGTTGTGACAGGCATTCTGTGCCCTGGAGCCCTGTCAGATCTGTGATGTTTTCCAGAGGCTTCTAGGAGAAAACATTTCTTTTGTTGCTAACACAGAAGAGAGATGATGATAAGTGAAGTGTTTTTCTAAATCAGTTTGATTTGGCAGATTATTTTTCTGTTTCTCTGCTGCTGTTTTTTCTTTCTAGTGTCTGCATTTCATATTAGAAATATTTTCCCACTGTAAAAAAAAAAAAATCAAGTCTCCTGTGACTCACCAAGTATATCTTTGCTTGTACAAAAGCATCCCTTTGAGTTTCTGAACCAATTCTGCTATAGAAAGGAAAAATGAAATTATTTGTCCAATGCCATAATACTGCCATTTGGTTTAAGGACTTACGGTTCTTTGGCATTCAATTCTCAATTTACCAAATTAACAGCAGAATCCTAATTAACAGCAGCTGAGCTGGAAGCTTTGCCTGCATGGCTCACAGCTGTCTCAAATCATACCTGCTCCAAAGCAGTGGAGACGCACAGAATCTCTGCTAAGGCCCAGTCAGGAAAGCTCCATAAAAATATGGAGATTTGAGAGACAATAATCTATATTTTCCTTGCTTTCCCATCAGATAACTCAGAGCACGAACCAACACTGAATGTGGCCATTATAAGAATTTTCTGCTATTTTCTTGCTCATTCTCTCCATGCACATTTGAATAATCGCCTCTGGTAAGGGCATCCCAGGGAAAGGAGTGATCCCCAAACCCAGCAAGTGCCTGGATTCAGAGGAGGCTGCAGATCCAGCCCTTCTGGCTCGTCCTCACCTGGTGAGTAGAGCTGAGGTTGCTCCATCTGAAGATCAGCTGGGAAATGGTGTTGCATAGTGGGCTGTAAAAACGAGTGCCATCGTGAAGTCTGATTGCCAGGGGATGCTGAACCCACAGAGCAGAGGTGTGTTTGTGCAGGGTGGCACTAGAGAGGGCAGTGCCCAGGCTCAGCACAGGCACAGGAGATTTACAGAGGGAATCATCTTTAAGGTCTCACTTGAACGATCGATCTGGAACCACTCACCCAAACGTGCTGGGTGCCACTGGCTGTCCTGCACCACACTTGCTCTTGCCAGTTCTCACCATTCACATATTAAATGTCTCATTTCAATACTGTATTTCTTGCAGCACATTCCCTGAGGTTGTGATTTAACTTAATAAAGCATACATAATATGATTCATATGAGATCTTTGATCTGTGTTTTGTTCAACATATCAGCAGTGGATAAAGTCATTACAGTGTTCTGTTCACTAATCAACCTGCAAAACAGGAAAATAAAAGGGTAATTGTTGCAAGCTTCCTTCCTTATTTTCATTAAGATGGCAAGCTCAACTCAAACTGGAATCTCACAGTTCTCGTCCCACTGGCTTTGATAGGGACAGCATCGAGCTGATTAGTCCTCTAAATGAATCCAGTCATAGCTACAGCATTAAAAATTCAGCAAGTAATATTTATGTCCCTGTTGTAGCTCATTTGGTGGGGAAAAACCCCACAGGGTTCTTTTAAAAATCCTTGCTCAACTCTCCGTGTTAAAATACACATTGCTAAATCAAATTATCTGCATTTTTGGGGATGCAGATTTGGTTTATACTGGGGTTTTTGAGCCACTGGTGCAAGTAAATGATATAAAATGGAAAATCCTTGCAGTCAGAGGACCTGAGCTGTGGGTTTGTGCTGTGGGATGGACCAGCTGGGGATGTAACTTGTCACCTTGAGGCTGATTTATTCCATGCAGAGCCCATTGTAATATTTTAGGAAACAATATTAACAAAAGCAGGACAAATGATCCCCAATTCCTTAGTACAACATTATTACAACATTGAAACCCCAGCTGTACAGACATTTTTGACCTGATTATCTGTCTGCATCTGCTCTTCCAAGAATACTGAAGCATCTAGAAAATGTATAATCAGCCTGAGCCTGATCCTTTACTGGGTAACACTGGTATGAGGCTGTACAACAGAGGGGATTTACCCTGAGCATTAATCAGGCAGAGGAGAACCTGCTCTTTTCCCTTTTAACTTGTTGGATATGCAATATAAAATCAGAGCTCTCCTGATCATTCCTAGGGCACTGAAGACCTCTGCTGGAAATGGCAATAAACTGCAGTAAGAATGTGCATGACAGAATGAATAAGGAACATTTCTGAGAAGTTTATATTTACACAGTGCCTAAATTGCTCAGCAAATGCTACAATATTTTCCATTTGAAAGCATTATTTGAACATATTTGAATAAATAGCCTGTTCCTTCCTGCTGTTCTTGTTGCCACTGAGGAACAAAATTTCAGTTTCTAAAACCTGCAAGTCTGAATGCAGTCTCTGAATTCCCTTCATCCCTGATGTGTGAGGTCATCCCACAGACATACATGGACAATACGTGGCCCCATGTGCTAGCACTGAGGTCCAGGCCAGGTTTCCAGCTTTAAATGGATGTAAGTTGCTTGTAGTTGGATACAGAAGACCACACAAATGTCTTTCCATCTTTACATACAAATCTTGATTACAAACTAATTTCGTACAAGTCCTGTTGTGACTCCAGGTCCTCTTGAAAGAGCTTCCCAGAAAATTGTCCAATCTGTCAGGGAGTATGGCCCTGCCCCTTGCACATCCCCAGCTGGTCCATCCCACAGCTCGGCGCCTCTGACTGCACCTGGCTCATGGGAGTGTGGCACAGGGAGGGGATGCTGCATGTGGCTGGAAACACCTGGGAGATGGGCAGGGATCCAGGAGTGTGACATGAGGGTCACACATAGCCCAAGAACACACAGAGTGGACGTGTCTTTGGCATCCCCCAACTCGACCAGAGGAATCCCATTTTTCAGGAAGAAAAGAAGGCAAGGAGAAGTGGGGATTTGTGTCCCACTTTTCATGACCGACAGGCACTTTCAGGTAATGTTACAGCAGGAATTCCTTCAGTTCTGAAGGGTGCTATGTCCAGATCCATAATCCCTTCTTATGAAATCTCCCTAAAATGCAGGTGTGTGCACCCTCTCAGGTATAACTGCAGCCATCTTCTTGCTGATTCCTTCAGCTTTTCATTTAAACACTCCAGGGTTCTCCCAAACATGTAGGGCAGGGGTTGGAACGTCCTGCAATTTCTGGAATGGACTAATCCTACTCATTAAATACTGCCAGTACCTCAGCCAGGGTCTGGCTGCACCTTAAAATGTGCAGTGACTGCATTTTATACAGATATTAACAAGCTGGCTTTGTGCTGGATAGCTTGAGTGCTATCAGCAAACAAGCTACAGAACACAGCACAAAAGACACATAAATATCTGTTTTGCTCATCTGCACTGGTGGCCTTGCTCTTCTGGCTTCAGCACCCATGGTCCTTAAGGACAGCAGATCACAGGGCAGGAGGATGCTGTGCTGCCTTGTCATGGTTCTTTCTGCCCACACTAGAATTCTGCAGGAAAAGGCAACTGAGACTTTAAAAATTCCTCACAGATTTCTGTGTTGTGTTCAGTAAAATTTTAGGAGCAGCTTTTGAAAAGACATCCAACAGTAACAGCATATCTGTGTGTGCTCAAACACAGCCTGGAAGGTAGGAGAGCTGGATGGGAGGGGATGTTACACCAGGGACCTTTCCCAGTGGGCATCCCTCGCAGAGACAAATGCTATTTCTGACTGGACATTCTGGGCCATTAGTGAAAATTACACCCATACAGGTTAGTTTTTCATTTCCGCTCTCAGCATCCTTGTGTGAGCATTGTCCAGCAGCTGATGTATGGTTTGCACTTCCATCCCAGCACATGGGCAGGGACATGGACAGAGCATGGAAGTAGGGCTTGGTGCAGGATTTGTTCTGCCCCTTGCCCAGCCCCCAGCAAGCCAGGGCTAATTCCCACTGCTTGAGTTTGCCTGCAGAGACAAGCAGACATCTCCCAAGCAGTTACATTTAGGTATTATTTTTCCTTCCTGACTAGGCAGCTAAAAACTCTGTTTACATTTTAAAGAATGGTGTTTTATTTGGGCTACATCCCAAGTTTTCCAAACCTGGGGCCTGGCACAGGAGCTGATTATGCCTGTGCATGGGGACAGTGCTGCTCCTAAAACACAGTGAAGCAGGGTCAGCTGCTTGCAGCTCCTGTGACTCAAGTTTTGGTTTGGCAAGGCAGCCCTTGAGCAGGACCTCCAAGTCCTTGGTGAAGTGCAGCCACCAAAGGCAGACATGATCACACCCCTGACAAGTCTGAATTTCCATCCTGATTAGGAAAATCCAACAAACATCTACAGAGCCCAAAACATAATCCCTGCTCTGCCCGGCCCTCCTGGCAGTGTGCAGAGCTGCACTGTTGGAAACCTGCTGTGAACCTGTGGATGTGTTACTCAGGCTCTCTGGAGAGTTTCACAGTGCCTAAACCAAGGCTTTGTTCAAATCAGTTTGTCTGGCACACATAAGGATGAGCAGAACCTGGTGAGATCATGTTAATGTGAGGCTGTGAAACCTCATATTAGGGAGGATATGATGATCAAAACCGAAATATTTAAAGGGAGAAATTAAATGCTCAGGATGTCTCCAGGTCTTTTCCAGGAAGGTAAAAAGGCAGCACACATTACAGGAGAAAAAATAACACAACAGGTAATTTGTGTTTACAAAAGAGAAAGGGATACATTCTCACACACATCCCAAGGGCTAAAAGAGCTGAGCTGCTGCCAGGAATTTCCTACATGGAAACTTTGCCAAGTCCAGAGGAGTAGCATTTTAAAAGACCCCATTCAACTCTTCTATTTGCACCTGGACTGCAAAGAAACTGATTTAAATTTTCTCCTAGACTCCCTTATCTTTAGAGAAGCCAGAGTCAGCTGATCTGTAAAAGGTCTCTTTTTTGAGAGGGATTGTGGTTTGCTCTCATTTCACATATCCAGCAAAACATTTATCTCTAAATAAGCACCTATTTCTTTGGGGTCCTTCCTGACTAAAAAATCAAGCAATGACAGGCAGAAAAACACTGTGCACCTTCTTATCTTTGCAGCTAAAGGCCTGAAGTAAAAACAACCTGGCAACTCTGTCATTCCTTTGAGATACCTGAACACCGTAAGAAAGGACCTGTGTCAGTGCAGAGTGCATTGGACAGGAAACCAAAAGAGCTCAGTGGCTTTTCTCACATTGCTTTGTGTCGATTTGCTGAATCTCTTCTGAATTCCGAGTCTCTCTGGCTTTGACAAGCTGTGTTTTCTCTGCTTTACAACCTACAATCCATATCCAGTGCCATTACAAGAGAATGACAGGAAAACAGGTGAGAGGATTTGGTCACACAGACAAGATGATGCTATTTGTCTTAAATATGTGTGATAGATGTAAGACAAGTCTTCCTGCTGCATTTTGCAAATCATTTCCCCTCCTCTTTGCTTGCTGATTCCCAGCTGTGAGATGCTTCGTGACAAAAACCCCAAAATAAGAGATAAAAGCACTTATTCCAGAAACTTAAAATACTGCCCTGATTCATCTTTTCTGTTCACATACATTATTGTATCTCACATTTCTTCTTTTTTTGAAGCTTGTATTTACAGCATGAGAATTGAAAAGCACTGGACCTGTAGGTAATAACAGCTCAGTTTAGACCTGGAAAACACCAGGCTGAGAAGCAGATTTATTGATCAATCAGTATCAGTCCACAGTGCCAAGGTGAGGCATGTTCTTGGGAAAGCAGAATCACATGGATTATGTGAATGCCCGCATTTCAAAACTCACTGACACTCAGTGCAGGTCACTGGTGGGCAGCCTGGTTCTGCAAGAAACCTGGAACCACCTTTAATTCTGTTAGAGCAGATCACTTGTACCCAGCAAATTTCCTTTCAAAACACCAAATTAGCGGGACAGGAAAAAACTCCAATCAACCCCAAAATTTTGGCAAAACCCCAAAATATCATTAGTAAGTTTCACAAAACCTCACATACCATAAGACTAGCCCTTCTCTTTTCTAAACACAGTTTGCTTGTACAAATTTCCCCAAAATAACTTTGGTGTTGGGATGTCAGCCATGATCCTACCTCATACCTCTTTGGACTGAGATCAAATCCTTAAGAAAGACTTTGCAAGACTTTTCAAGGCCAAAGAAACCAAGCATACAGTAATTTTCCAAGCACGACATAATCTTTTACTAGGAGAGTTTGCAAAATTTGCTACATTAAATTGAAACAAATAAAAATCAACCAGTGGATCCCATTTACCCAAGACAGTCATAAAAACAGACATCTCAGAGGTGATAAACCTTTTAGTAACCTTTGTGTTATCTACTTTTCTTGATCATCCTGGCTCTTCAGATTGCCCCACTTGCAATTCCTTAGCCTGGCAACAGCTCTGATCAGTTTTCATTTTCTCTTTATACTCTCAGTAGAAGGGGCAAATAATTACTCACCTTCATGGCTTTATTTTCCTAAAGCTGAGCTGAATTTTCTAGAACTTAAATTCTGCAAGAAAAATGGAGTTTGCTCTGATCCCAGGAGCAGATACATCCCATCCACTTCCCATTTGGTCAAATATCCCCCAGCACAACTAGCTCTGGAGCCCAAGGGGACTGTAGGTCTCAGCAAAACACAGACAATCTACTGGCAATATGTGAGCAGTTCACTTCCCAACAGACTGAAGCACTAAATCTTTTTAAAGCTATTTTTCACAAGTGCTGTTGTACTTCTGCAGCCAGACCTATTTCAGGAGCTCAGCATCCAGTCCTCATCTCACACTGGCTTCTCATACTCTGTGCCCCATTGCACGTTCTTTCCACAAACCCAGGGATGGATGAGAAAGGAGAGGAAAAAACAGCTGTATGAAGACTTTTCCTGAGCCAATTTACAGGACATATAAAGGTAGAACTGTCTCTGAAGAAAACAGTTTTTACCTTGAAGAGTTTCTGTGGAGAAACAGAAAAAAGCCTTTTACCAAAGAATGTTTGTGTTCTGAACGGTCTGGTTGTCTGAAAGCAAATGGAATGAGGTGGGGAGATGGGAGCCAAAACCCCAGGTGTCACTGCAGCACAGCAGCTCTGGCTTTTGCAAGATGTTTCTTATCAGACAGAGCACTTCAAGAGTGCCTCGAAGTGAGCTAAGCATTTCAAGAGAAACCACAATTCTGTCTGTATGCACAAGTTCTACTAAAGTGGTGTAAATAAAAAAAGCACAATTCCATCCGAGTCTGGATGCAGCTCTAAAGATAGGAGAATATTTATTCTTGTATAGTATATTCTGATAAGGAAAGTGGAATAATTTTTTTCAGGAAAAATTATTTCTATCAGTATACAATTGTATTCACTCCCTGGGCTGTATTACATTACTGTAACTATGCCAGTAGAAGAAGAATTCCACCTCTAAATGGCATTATAATGCTGGTTTCAAGCCCATACACAGCCCAGGTACTCACTTCAGGGAGCCTCCTGTGTAGCTCCATTTCCTCACAGTAGCACTGCGAGGTTACGTCTTCTCAGCAACATATTTTGACTGTTCTCTGGTTCTCCTTCCTACACACCATATACAAAAAGTTAAACCTGCTTCCCCAGTTACTATAGGTTAGTCATAACCGTGGAAACTGTTACTTGGGTACTCCAGAGGAATTCTAGCCCCTATGTCCTTATGGTCTATCCCAGCAGCTGCAAGGGCAGCTTCGTGATTCACTTTTAAGGAGTGAAATCAAGCTGAGCTACTTGCAGACTGGCAAAATGGTCAGAGAGACTACTGAATGAGGGGGATTAAGCTTTCAAAACAGAATTTCAACCCTGTTATTGAAAGGACATTATATGGAGTACTCCAAAATAGCAGTTTTTCACTCAGGCTCTTGGCCAAGAACTGTCAGAATACCAAATCCGTGTTTTCTTTATCCCTCCGTTTCTAGTGACTTGTGTGCTGCCTCAGTAGAGTACAAATCTTTTTCTGTCAGACTCATTTCACAGGAAGAAAAGAAGCCTGTGTTAGCAAGCTGAAGTTCCTTGGGGCAGGAACAAATCCATTCTGGTACTGGGACCTTAAACACACACTAAAAGGCTTGTTGACCCAGCTACTCGTCCAGCCTCTCCCAAAGCCTGTGGGACAGTTAAGCTCCACATGAAACAGCTCCAGGGGTTTGCAGCTCCCTTATCAAGGCAACCTGAAATTAGCACAGTTTAATTTGTCAGGTTGAAAGCTGCAGTGGTTCAGGATCAGCTTCATGTGCAAATCCACAAGATCTGAGAAGGCACCAAGTGAAAAACTAACTGGAGACAGTTATTGATTCAGCCATCTGCCCTTAACTAGCTTATATTGATGCCCCAATACCACTGAATAAAATATGGATCAAGCATGAACTTAGAGCTTTTTCTAAAGGACAGATTAAATCTTGAACTAGACCCTTGCAAAGCTCCTTGTTTTTCTCTCTGCCAGCTCAGATTTCAGTTCCTGGTGTTAGTCGGAATGCCAGCCCTTTCCACATTTACCATGGACTGAAATTTGCAGCTGTGTGAGAGATGTTTCAGGCAGTTCTGGGTGGGTGGGACCCACAACAGCCATGTCTGGTGTGCTGTGCTCCAAAACAGCTCTGAGGACTGAGCAATGTTGATCCAGAGGTTTCCCGACGCAATGGATGTTAATACTTCAATATTTTGGAGCAGGATCACTGAAACTAAGTTTTATCATATTAGGATGCATTTATGGAAAGTTTCTTAGCTAATGATTAAGAGATGTTTGCTAGTTACAGACTACGAGAATATAGGGAGCTGTTAAAAGGTGTCCAGGACAGACAGGGCAGGTGTGGTTTGCACTGTAAGTACTGAAGTGCCTTAGTGGGGGTTGGAAAAAGCCAGTGAGTATTCATGCAGTACACCAGCATGTTCCTAAATCCCAGCTTTCTTTTAATAAAGTTGTAAGTCTCCTGATCTTAAAGTTCTGATAAAAAAAAATGTCAGCAATGTGAGCAGAATGTAATCAAGGCAGAGATGGCAAAGGGATGTCAGGAAGAAGAACTCTGAAGGGCATGAACTGCACCAGCCAGCACCCAGCAATGGCCTTGGTGTCAATATTTTAAAGAAACCCTCTTTTAATGGGGGAAAAAGAAAAGAAAAAAAGAAAAAGAAAAAGTGTGATGGATGGGAACATTTTTATGACAATTTCATTTTTTCACCAGAATCAGGGAGAGGTTCTATTTCATACAGCAATCCCTGTTAACAGCAGCCCCACAGAAGTCCACAGAGCCCAAGGGCAAATGAAAGAGATTCAAACTCGGACAACTCTCCAGAGTCCAGGGAGACACTGTCCTGCTTCAAATACCTTGTGTTTTACTCTTCCTCTGACCCTACAGTCAGGACTTGGGAACCTTTGGGAGAGCATGGCTACCTTTTGTTCCCCTGAATAGACCCTGCTGATTGCTGTTCTCCACCAGAAGTGCAGTCATATCTATCAGGCATTTATTGACTCTTCACGAAACAATAAATGCACTCCTCACATAACGTGATTTTAATGCAAATACATAGATAAATAAAACACAGATAAATATCTGTGTGGGTCTGCAGTTGCAGTGTTTGCATTTACTGAGGGAGCAGCATCCTGGTTTTGCTTCAGTGGAAGGGGATGGCCACTGTCATGACTTAACCAGCTTGGGGCAGAGCCATGCTGGGTGAGCCTCTGACACTTGTGGAAATCTTCTGGCTACCTCTGCTCAAGGCTGGCAGTGCACAAGCATCTGGTTTTCCACACATTTTGGCTTCAGCGTTGAAACAGGAGATACGGTGCTTACAGGTGAGGCAATCAGTGCAGTGTTCAGGGCTGGTACAGCTGAACTCAGAACGGAAACAGGAGTTCCAGATGGGATGCGGGAACAAGGGGGTGTCTTATGCTACAGCCAGCTAAAGTATTAAACACATTTCGTAAGCAAGGAGTCCAGCCAAGCCTGTCAGCACACTTTATAAACCTGACCTCAGGCAGTCCCTGCTGAGATGGGTCTGTGGGACCTGCTCTCAGAGCTGCTAAAGGGAATCTCTTCAAGCTCCTTCTTAGGGTCTTTCAAAGAGACATGGCACAAACTGGACTTATGATTTTTCTACTCATAAGCTTACTACTGCTGGATCAGACCATCAGCCAGGCTTCCAAATTCAAAGCCAGGAAGCACAGCAAACGTAGAGTGAAAGGTACTGGGTCTGAATTGGGAGGAGGGATAGAAGCTTATAGACTATGCAAATTTACTGTGTACTTTAAATAGCATTGCATGAAACAGAAACTAACATTACACAAATGCTTATTTATAAAGGACACTTGAGTCTATATTATATGTGTCTTTAAAATATTTTTATGTGAGTTACAAAAGCCACAAATAAGGTGCCAGAATGAGTTATGGAAATAGAGCTGTATAACAGCTGCAAATGTATTGCTCTGTTATGGCTGTTCACCTCTGTCGACATTATTTAGAACTCACAGGTTACAGCTGAGAGAGGACTCTGGCTGATCATTCTTAGTTATGTAGCGACATTGACTAAGATCAGAAAAATGGAAATTCATGTATATGGGGGAAACAAGCAGAAGTATTCATTCTCCAAGGGTTATTGTTCAGGTTTTTGTACCATTTCCTAATTTTAACAGAATGTCTGTCTACCATTTGTGGAATATTATGCCACTTCTGTGAAAAGTACTGTGAAATGGCAAGTCAAACTAATTAGCAGGTCAACATCAAAGAATTAGCAGGAAAAGATAAAGCATCAGTTCCCACAGCAAAGCTTACAGAGTAAATACAAAACCACAGAATGTTGTTTAGAAATGTCTGTGTATTGAATTTAAAGACTTATTTCTAATAAAAGCAGGTATGATGGAGGTTAAGTAATGGCAAATATTTGAACTCCTAGTTAATTAAAAAACTGTGGCTTTGATAAAGCCATTGTGCAAGAAGATTGTGCTGCTCTGCAGCCACACAGGTGTAGACACTTCCTTCCCTCCTGGAATCTCTAGGGTTTTAAGCTTGGGGTCCTAAGGACAGGCTGCTACACACTTTTTGTGCCAGCACAGAGAAGAACAGATTGGAGAACTGGGAATTCCACCTTGGGGAAGCAGGAAGCCCTGAAAGACATTATAATGATTAAAAAATAAAAAATAAAATGGAAAAGAGGACACAAAAATGGAGTTATGTACAAATTAGCTTCTTTTCTTGTCTCACCATATTCCTGGTGCTTTTGTAAGTGCTACAAAATGCTGATTCAGAGTGAATTGGTGTGACTCAAGTCCCCAGGCTCTCTCTGTACTGAGGAAGAGAGGAAGGCTAATCCTGGGAAGTGGAGATTGCAGCTCAGCAAGCACATCTGCAACATTCACACTGTCAAGTTGTCGTTTATTTGTTGTTCCTCCCTGTGCTAAAACAAGAGTTGTGTGAAACTTTCATGCTCACAGAAATAACGTTTCTTTGAAGAAACACAACTTGTGTCCTGTTGTTTTGTATGTCACGTCCATACACCGGAGTGTACAGGTTCAAAAGAAAAAGGGACTTTTTCTGTAAATTAGATACCAACTCACTAAACAACGATTAGCTGCAACAGCCCATGATTTTCAAACAGTCTTTAGGGCAAAATCCATGATAAAATATGAGAATGAAAGGAAAAGGTGGGTTCCTCCTGTTTTTTATAGGAATCCTAGAGGCATGTTTTCATTAAGGGCAAATCTTTAAAAAAAATCAAAATGCATCTCAGCAATGCAGCAACCCATGATATTTTGAAACAGCTTTTAACATGTAATTTTAATTTTCTGTGTGTGTGTGCATATCTATTAATTTCTGTATTTTTTTTTTTGTGTAAGAAAAAGATGACCTGAAGACCCAGATTGACAAATTGTGGCGAGAAGTAAATGCTCTGAAGGAAATACAAGCACTCCAGACAGGTAAAGCAGCTTATACTGGTCAGTGGCTTCCAAAAGTTCTCACTGCCTCTCTTCTTCACTCCCATCCCTCTCTTTAATGGGACTTTATGACTGAGGAGTACAGTTCCATAAAACCATGGTGTGCCAGAGCTGTACCAGACAGACAAGGAAGCATTCAAGTAAAATCAGGTCTCTGCTAATGGGGAATGAGTGGTGATTCTTCACTGAGAGCAAGCGCTAACCTGGTGCAAGAACTACTTTTGTCTTTGCTATGCACAACTTCAAGCTCTGAGTTTTGTATCATCAAAGGCAGCACATTGAGGGTCCCTGGGTCTGAGAGTTTAGGTGGTCAGTGAGTTAAGTGCCCAGCTTTGATACGAACACATATTCAAATGCAAATGTTGCCATTAAACTTCAAAGTTATACCCACTGTGAGTTCAGAAATATCCTGGACCAATGCGCAGAGTCCTTTAAGTATTTAAATAACCAGATGGAAATTTCCAAACAAAATAAGAAGGGTAAAAACACATTCACCTACTAGACAGTTGGGCTTTTTCACAGCTATTGACCCAAAACCTGGCATTTAAACATGTACAAGAGGACATTACAGAGGAAATTACATCATTCTCATGAAACAGAACATATTTTCCTTAGGGATGGTAATATCTGGGTTGTCCAGTTTTATGTCTTGGGTTACATAAACCTTTTGGGGCTTTACAAAATATTTTTATTTCAAATGTCTTATAAGAAGGCTTTAAAAGTTTCTGAAAAGAGGGAGGCTGTGCTAGACAAGTAACTCTTGTTTAAAAGTAATTCTTGTGTTGCTTCCAGAAGGAGCTTGAGAGGAAGCATGCAGTGGCTTAGAAATGAAACCAGAACTGGGAGACTTTCTCTCCTCAAAATTTATTTTGAGCTTTATTCTAAATTTATAACCCACACTGTCAACTGGAATCCAAACCTGGCAAAAAGACACCTATCACCCCCGTAGCTCTGACCGTCTTTGTTAATGTCCTTGTGATAACTGAAAAAAAGAGCTCCATTTTTAGCTTATGGGCATTTCCAGGACACACCTTAAAAATCTGATTTCTTCTTTTGCTTGAACTTCCTGGGTCTCCTTTCTACATAGAGTGAAATGTGAAATGCTGCCATACACCATTTTGCAACACATACTTTGTCCCTAAAGACATCCAGACCTTATCATTGCTGAAGTAAAGTCTCTCTGATCTTTCTCATAAATATAAATTTGTTAAAGCCTTCCACATTTAATAAATAGGTTCGTTACTTCTCTTTGGCCATTGGAAGGGTTAAAATTTGAATGTTAAACCTTAATAGAAAATTATGACTCTGAAAATGCAGTGAATGCAGTGAATACTACAACTGGAAATACTACAAACTTGAGACATTAGGATGTGGTCCAAAGTGACTTCCATATCCTGTTGATCAGAGACATAATTATTTTTTTACAAGAACAGATGACAGGAATTAGATTATAGAAAACATCAGGACAGAAGATGTACATAAGTACAAGATGAGCTTAAGCAATAAATGAAATAATCTGCAAGTAATAACATGCGGGATTCTAACAATAATTGTCGCAGGAGTCTATTCAAGGCCTTTGATACCTTCCTCAGCTCAGAAGGAACATTCCACCAAGGAGGGTTCTCTTGTCATCACTGTTTTTCTTGGGAGAATCATTTTTCACAAATCTGCATTACGAGAGCTGGAAGGCAAAGTTTAAGGATTCCTTCCTGTGCTCCTGCCCCCACAGACCTCAGGCTGGAACAACCCCAGCAGCAGCTCTGCAAGGCAATTTCAGTGACAGAGTAGCTGCCAAATTAACACTCTGGTCCATTTGGACTTTACATCAAGACTTCCTCAGCAGAAGCAAAAGGAAACAGGTTTATAAATTCAAATGTTTGAAGATTGGGTCCAGATTGTCCTGTAAGGTCAGTAATAAGTGTGCACTTTTTAAAAGCACTTATAGACTTAAGTCACTTTACCTCATTTGAATTTAGAGTTTGAAGGAAGAGATTTTGCTGGAAAGAAAATAAATTAATGCCTAGGGAGGTGAATATGCAATCATCTGTAGGCAGAATTACACTTTTATTAATCACTCAGAGATTTGTATTATGAATTTCAAATCAGTATTTTCCTGGTCAGCAGGACACATTTAATACAACACTTTTCTGTCCTGCCTTTGCTTGCTGGAAACTGAGCTTAGATAAGGTGTAAAAATTTGCTTTACTTAAATATCACAAATATTAAAAGACATTTACATCTGTCTCTACTATAAAGCCAAATATAGATTTCCTGATGACCAACTTATATCTGGCAACAATACATACATCCATACCTCATCCATTCCATCAGTTTTCAGATTGCTGAAATAAGGTAAAACATGTGTGAAAGCAGGACAATTTGGTAAAAGGGGCACTGAGAACAGGCCTGGGTTATATTTTAGCAGTCCATTCCCAAAGGCACACTGATGTGCTGGCTGCACACAGGCTCCTACATGAACTGGAGCACCAGCAGGTAAGTCTGATCTTACTCCTACTTTCAGACCCACTCTGTGGGAGTCAAGAGCCTTTTGCTTGCTGGGGGACTTGTTTGCTCAAGTTTCAACATGCTTTTGGAAATTTGTCATTTGAGGACCATTACTGAAAGCTCCAGCCCACACTTGTACTGAACGTGCAAACTTGTATCTGTTCGCAGTGTGTCTTCGTGGGACCAAGGCCCATAAGAAGTGCTACCTCATGTCAGAAGGCACCAAACATTTCCATGAAGCCAATGAAGACTGCATAGCCAAGGGGGGGATATTGGCTATCCCGAGGAATACCGAGGAAACAAACATTCTTCGAGATTACAGCAAGAAAAGCGCGCCCCGAGTGGCCGAGTTCTGGCTGGGTGTCACTGACATGGTCAATGAAGGGAGGTTTGTTGATGTCAATGGCATGGCTCTGCAGTACTTCAACTGGGACCGTGCCCAGCCCAACGGGGGCAAGCGTGAAAACTGTGTCTTTTTGTCTCAGTCATCCCAAGGCAAGTGGGTGGACGAAGTCTGCCGCACTGCCAAGAGATACATTTGTGAATTCCTGATCCCATAATTACGTACACAAAAGACCGCAGTCACATTTTGGGTTATCAACACAGTTTTGCTTAGTAACCCCTCCCACATAATGTGTGGTGAGTTAAAAGTATCTCTCTCCTGCATTCAACTCACTCTTTATTGAAACAAAAGTTTTCTCTGTTAATTTATTTTCTATTCAGATGCTAAAAATGTTTAGTGAGTACTCTCATGATGTACAGGGATATATATTATGTTTTGACCTACATTATATTATATTTTGGCATATTATTTCAGCCTGATGTTTTGGTTGCTAGATTTCACCTTTTATTTCTGTACTTTAATTACAAAATACTGCTGCATGGTAACCCTTTCCAATATGAGGTGTAGGGATCCTCTCAGTTCTAAAGTTTAAGAGGGACTTTGGAATCATGTGAGCTCCTGTGAAAACAGCTATCATCCTTTACAGAGTTTAATTGGATGGAACTGTGGCCAAGAGTTTCACCTATGGGTTAAGAATGCTGAATGAAACAGAAAAATCTGATGTTAATTATTTAACTACATGCAGTTCACAATGTTACACTGCTAGAAAAAGGGGGATAGCTGTTTTAAAACATCAGTTAGTCTAGACATGTTTGCCTCTAAATGTCTCAATTATGGTTAAATATTAGATGTCATTTGGAACATTCCCATAGAAGAAAGCAACCTGGGACTGGATCACACTCTGCTGTGTGAAGCCTTGCTAAGCCCTGTCTCCTGCAGGCTCAGACGGGCTCTGCCATTCACAGCTACTGCCTGAAAGCTCTGGGAGGGAGGGAGACAGGAGCCCCTTTCTGGCACAGCATTCCCACTCACTCACCTCTCCCATGGGAAGGGCAGCACACCCCAGTGGAACAGAAAAGTGGGGCCAGACCACCATGTGCAAATATTCCCAATTTAACACCTGACATTTGAAAATGAAGTAAAACACGCTGGCTGCTTTTGGCTGTTCTGAATCTCACAATATACAGATTTGCCTTCATGTCATAAATAGCTGTTTCTCTCATTTCATTTAAATATTTAAATACATTCCTGCTTGGAGGATAATTCCTCTTCCTTATCTATTAAATGTGCGAGATTTTCTTAAATTATACAATAAATTTGCAATTACTGGTATTTAATGGTTGTAGTATTTTTGCCAGCTTATACATGCATGTGAAGGCCATTTTTTCCTAGGACTTTTCTTGAGGATTCAAAAAGGGTACTTTTTATCTACTATTGTACTTACAGGCCACAGGATAAAATCTGGATCCCTGCTGTATAATACAGCCCAAAAGCTGCATAACATCTAACTACTCAAGGTATCTGTAATGTGTTGTATTTAAATTCATTTTCCAACACTTAATGTATTTGTAAAATAGCCTGATTCAGAATTTGCTTATGTGCTCCCGAGCTGAAATAGAGCAGCAAAAAAGCCCCAAATATATCCAACTTTCTTTCAAAATCTACCAGCATTTGCTAAGGTTGGGGTAAAAAATTTTGTTACTACATGTGTACATGATTAAAAGTCTGCATGGCTTCCTAACCTCTGACTTGTCCAAAATAAGTCAGTATCTCAGCATATCCCTATAGCTACAGTCAAACTGAAAATCCACCACAAATTCCAGAACTTGTTTAACTGGCACAGGACAACATTTTCATAGGCTCTTTTGCTGGTATACCTACTATAAAGAACGTGAGACACTTCATGCAGCTTCCCCACCAGGTGTAAACTTACCACATAAAAATCTCATTTTTTAAAAAACACTTTCTGGGTGATCCTGTAAGAAAGCATTTATCATCTTGAGACTGGCAATAAAAACAACCCTGGGATAGTGGATGGTTCTTGTGGAGAATCCAGCTGAGTTCTCGGGATCAGCCCAGATTACATTGCGGAATCCTGGAATGCACATGGAACTCCTGAGATCAGAGACAGATAACAAAGAAAACATCTTCAGCTTTCCTTTCTACACTTTGCTATAGAAACACTGTGATAAATGGAAGACAATGGGCTCAAAGGAATTTTATAAGCATGTACACCTTCCCAGAGTTTTGCCTGCATGGCACAATAATACTATACATTAAGAATATTAAATATATTTGCCAATATATGACAATTAAGTAGCATCCACTGGATCTTGCTAACACAGCAGGAACATTAGGAGACTTGATCTAGTCCTTGCCCACCAGAGACAAACTTTGCTGCCTTTTTTCAAAATCTGAAATCCAGATTTTTCAGTCTTCATTAGATGCCCTATGAAACTCAAAATTCTACTAGTGTTAAAATCAGATGGTTTCTTTGGAAATATAAGCCGCACCTGCTCACAGGTGTGTGTGTATGCAGCTGTTCAGTAATGTTAATGACTACAGCCTAAGTCCATGAGTGCACTTCTAGGAAGAGTTAATGAAGAAGTTGCTAATAGCGCCCCACCTGAGCAGTGCATACCATACCTCACTATACCTCAACCTGAATGCTGATGGTTTACCAGACACCCCAAAGTAGGCTGCAAAATGGTCTCTCCCCTTTCAAAAAACCAATCCTACGCACATGACTGAACCATTCGTATTTGTTAATATGAATGATAAAAATATAATAAACTCATATGAAACACAGTATGGCAATGAGGTACAAAGTATTCCATTTGCACAAGACTAGGCAGCCAGCATTTTGTTTGGGTAGTAGGTGGCCCTTGGTTTTCAGAAAGGTTGAGAAGTACTCTAAGCCCAACAGAAAAGCTTTTGTAGTTATAAGCAATTTATTGGTTGGCTGGTCCATGTAATAACTGTTTACTAAGGAATACATTAAGCACTCTGTAACCTTTAACAAATTATTTATAAGTGTTAATTAATGAAAACCATCCTTTTGTTAGCACGCTGCCAGCATGATTAATCTGTTCTTAGTGTCATGAAAGATAGATGCCCCCAACAGTCTCATTTGGCTATCTTGGCAAGTGGGAATAAGTAGGAGTGAATAAACAAGGTTACATAGGAAACACTGATTAGAAGGAAATGATTACCATATGAATTGGGTAATTCTACTGAAATATTGAGGGAAGGTGATCAGAATAGAATGTTCTGGAAACTCTGCCAGTTTTCTTTCCCAGTGTTATAAATGAAACGAGCCGATGCCTATAATAAAAATTAGAACAAATTTATTTATAGGAAATTTGACAGTTTTAGGATAAAAAACCACAATGCAGGGAAAACAGCTGCGAGCCCGGGGTGTCGGCAGCTGGGTGACAGACAATCTGACAGAGTGTCAGAGAAGCTCTGTTCACACTGAGGTCTCGGAGTGGTGAGTTTTTATACAGTTTATTTTGCTGGAGGCAACTCTGTATTCAGAGTCCAGAGTCTAAAGATATTTAATTTGGTTTTCTTAGTTATTCCAGCAAGGAACAATGTCTTTCCGATGAGGAGATGGGGTCTTGATGAAATCTCGTCTCCTCCCAGGAACAGATTGATGGTCCTGATATGTCGCAGATATCTTATCGTGGTGCGAATGGCCGGATGATTTCCCCGTGATGGCCCATCTTTGGCTAAGCCAGTTTGCAGATATGATAATGGGTTTCTCGGAAATCTTTAGCTGAGGGTACATTCCTTACCCTTACGGGAACTGTTCCTCAGTGAATGCAGTTTCACCATAGTTTGGGTTTTAAACAGACATATTCCAGACAGGTATAAACTTTATAGGCACGAATTAAACATATATACATAACACCAGGCATTCAGTTTGTAGTGTTGCATTGAAAGAAGAGAAAAAGGCCTTTGGTGAATAGGCAGGGAAATATCAAGCTTTACTGAAGGTACAGATGTTCTTCATTATGCAGGGTACAAAACCTCGAAGAAAGAAGCTCATTAGTTGAGCTGGGTGAAGAATGGGTTGTCTTGTTTTGTGGTCAAACCAAAAAAGAAAAAAAAAGGAGAAAAAACTGACCACAAGTCTCCCTTAGCTTCCATGTAAACCAGTTAGTAATAAAAGGTGATTTTAATACCTTCTTTTTGTCATGATAGAGTAAACTTTGCTGCAGTTAAGAACCCCTGCTTCTCTTACCTGTGCTTCTTGCCACACTCCTGCTTGGCAGAGTATTTACACCCCACAGGCATTTCTGCTCCCGTCTTGTGTCAGGAAACAGGGCTGGGTCCTCATTCTTCTGTAAGATCAAGATACAGCTTTTATTGAGGAAAAATTCAGTAGTGCCTTACCAAGCTCTTCTCCCAAAAGGATGACACTTGATGTTAGGAGCTAATGAATCACGTGAAAAACATTCAGGAATGTGATCTTTAGCTGAGAGGGCTGAGATCTGTTTTTTAACACTCTTATGTGCTACATTTGAGTATTCCAACTGCTTGCTGAATATTTGTAGCAGAGAATCCCCATTAGAGGGTTGAGTGTATCTTAGGGCTACAAAAATGTGTGTTTGGAGATTTTTATTAACTGATTTTGGGAGTTTCTTGTTACCACCAAAGACAGAATATTTGTGAAGAGTTTTATGAATTTGATCAAAGAGTTAAAATCCTGGATTATCTCCAACTATGGAATAGGGGGTCCAGCATAGAAATGTTTGTGCCAAGAAAAGCAATTTAAAAATGAGTAATGAGGGCACATTGTTAACCATTACTCTTAAAAGATCTATTTTTCATTTTTAAAGGCTGCACAAGTACAGACCATTTTTGGAAGTAACTCTCCCTTCGGTCCCTCTTCAAACCCACAGAATATATATATTCTCATTCAGTAAGGAAAGGTCAACGCCTTAAATCAAACATCTTGTACAGTCAAAGCAAGACTTTCAAGGGAACTCATGATCAGGTTTTAAGGAGTACGTTCAGACCCAGGACCCAAGGTCCAACAGTGTTCAACACTCAATAATTGAGCCCTTTTGAAAATCCAGCTACTTGGTGCCAACATGATATTCTAGCCATTGGAAATCTTTTTCTCTATGTTTTCCAGGTCATTATGTACCAGTTGAAATGAAATCCAATGTAGCCATTAATTTGCACTTCCATAAATGCTTTTTTTTCCTTATTAGATCCTTTTAAAATTAAGTTAGTAGCTTAGGCAACTCTGACTGCTTTTTTTTGTTACTGAATTACAGGATCAGTAGGTATCAGGAATGTAAACGAATGCAATGGTAGCCTCTTACTGAATTCAAACTGATTTTCAGGCAGAAACAAGAATTGGCTGGAGGTCCATGAAATACTGAGTTGTCTGTGACATGCATAGGGGAAGAATTCCCACAGTCTTACCAAGAAAATAAAGTTATGACTGCAAACCAGATGTGATGTGATATGCTTCACTGACATGATAGAGATTCAGCAAGAGATGGAAGGGAAAGCAAGATCAACAGATAAACAGTGTACAGTGAGCCAAAGAGAAATGAGAGGGGTCGTAGAATGACTTATGATACTTCTTTATGCAAATGCATTACTTAAGTTATTTGAAAATACAAGGTGGATTCAAATCCCTCTCAAGTGAAATATGTCAATTGTTAATAGCTTAAGCAAAATCAGGTCAAGATTTTGCAGAGTATTTAAAAAATAAGTTTACTGCAATCCATACTGCACTAACTTCTCTGACTTTAATAAGTCTTGTTTTCCTTGACATAATTCAGCAACCAGCCTGTGGAAAAATAAAAATTCCACTGAAGTATTTTTGTAGAATTTAACAGAAATATTGTTTTTCTCTGTAGCAGTAAAGAAAATCCACCAGAATGCTACCAATTCACCGGGATATGGACCTGACAAGCACATCCCATGCTGTGTTACCTGATTTTGTCTCAAGACTGCTCTGGCCTGAGATTTGAGAGGTTTCTGAGTTGTCAGTGGGTAGTAAAGACAAACTCTGAACACACAGCTGACCTTGTGACACTACTGCCCACCTGCAAGCTGCAGTCTTGAAAGCAGATGGCAAGCAGAAAATGGTTTCAGATAAACCCTGACAGCTTTTCTAAATGGTTACATAAAACTCGCAGTAGTCTTAAGTCTGATTGTGTTAATTGGTATCCCTAAATGCATTAGGGTTTTTGAGAGGAGAGGAGAAATTCTGATAATATGAAACAAATTTGATGACATTTCTCTATCGTAATTTCTTTATAGTTTGGTGGTTTTGTAAATGAAGTTTATGTATGTATTATGTATTATGTAAATGTATGTTCTTTTTCTACAGTATTTTCATATGCACTGTAAACTACTATCTTCAAAGAGAAATGTGTCATAAAGCAAAGCATTCTGCACTGTAGGCTGTGCACCTGATGAAGGGGTTTTGAAAATCAAAATGGATGAAAATGGTTTGTTAAAGTATTGAAATACAAAGTGCAGAGACAGGGAGCTGTCAGACTGCTTCTAGTCATCAGGATCCACATTTTCAAACCAATTTTGCCATGTATGAGACGCCTCTTCCAAAAGGGTTTCCAAAGTGTCTCAAGTATTAAAAAAAAATTACAAACAAGCAACAAGAGGATCCAAGAGCCCAGGCTGTGCCAATGCAGTGCTTGCTGACAGTGAAAGGCGAACTAAGGTGATCAGGAAATGTCTGAGACCTTGCCTGATGCTGCAGGAACTCCACTGCAGAAAACCTCTTGAGGTTCAGCTGCACTTAGAAAGGATTTGCTAAAAGTTCTTCCCTCCCTGGCAGTGCTGCCTAGCAAACCAGCAGCAGGATGGAAAGTCAGGGCAGTGGCCCTGAGAGATTATCAACAGAGACTCCAAAGATGGTCTAAGGGCATTTAACTCTGGTCAGAAACACCCCATTATCTTGCCGAGGCAGAGCAGGCAGTGAGGTGGGCACTACCCCAAGGTACTCCAGGAGTGAAAGACACGATTTCACCTCAGAGCAGGCGAGTTCAGAACCCCCAGGGCGGCAGCCCGGCTCTCCTCAGGGGTGGCTGGGGAGCCGAGCTGCTGGAACAACCATCCAGAGAGCACATCATGCCCAGCATCTCACGGGATGCACCAGCTGGTGCTCCTGCAGGGACAGGGTCTGCTTCCACTGGGGCAAATCCTGCTTTTAACAGCTACCAACCCAGCAGCACCCCCAAACCAGAAATAAACCTTGGACCTTGTCTGAATCGCCCAAATCCAGGAACAAACCCCAAATCCAGATGCACTTCACACCTGGCAGCATACCCCAAACCCAGCAGCACACATCTGACACACAAAGAAACATCCCCAAATCCTAGAGTTTCCCCCCTAATTGGCAGCAACCACCACATCCAGTCACATCCCCAAAACCTGTTAGCAAGCTCCAAACACATAAACACCCCCAAGCCCAGGGACACATCTTAAACCTGCCAACAGTCCTGCAAGTCCAGAAAGAACCACCAGAGACATCACTGAACCAGGCACCTTCCCCCAGGCCAGGAAGCACCCCAAAGCTGGCAGCACTGCCCAACAGGCTGAGGCTGTGCCATGTCCTCCACCCAGGCTCCCCAGTCCAGCCAGGACAGGGAAGGCACTTCAGCCCTGGGGAAGAAGAGAACCCACCAGTCCCATGCGCTAACACTGCCCTCGAGAAAAGCAGAGGATGATTGACAAATGAGCGTGGGATCACCCAGTGCAGATGAGACGACTTTACTGTGCTGGGTGAGAGGGGCCAGCACTTGGGGCTGGCAGATGGCTGGTCCTAGGGTGGATTTCTGGACGGCTGTAGGGCTTTTTCTCCCGCCGTTGCTGCCGCAGGAGGTGCCGGGTCCGTATGGGCCCAAACCGGGAGCGGCTCTCCCTCTTCATGGCCATAGTGCAATGGGAGCCTCCCCCTGCAGGGTCCTGCTGCACCATTGCCAAATGGGACAGGGCGGTGGCGAGCGCTTAGAGAGCCTCTGCCAACCCAGAGGGAACAGCGGGACACGTGTGAAGCCTCGGAGCCCCCGAAATGCCCTCCTCCCTCAGCAGCCCTGGGTAAGCTCCTTTCTCGGCAGGTCACACTGACACCCAGCATCCTTTAAAGCTTTTATACTGCCTTTGGTGATGATGTCACAGCAGCTGGTGTGGCATCACCACTGCATCCCCAGCTTGGGACAGGAGGCCTTGTGTCTGCTGACAGGGACCTCGGTGATGTCTGGCATGGCTTAGTGGGGAGCACAGGAACAGGGACAGGACCAGCTGTGGGGGATGTGGAGAGCAGTGAGAGTGGAGACCGGGATGCACTGAGCAAGGAACTGGGAACCTTGAAAAGTTTTGGGCTTGGTGACATGCAAGTATGGCATGGGAACATGCAGCAAGCAAGGGTCCACGATGGCAAATATTGCCCGTGCTTGGCAAGCTTAGGGGTCAGCAACTCGCTGTGTATGGGGTGCTGGTGGCTGCTCTCTGGACCAGACGTGTCAGGCAATATAACCAGTCCTGGAGGATGCAGTCGAACCTGGGGGGACAGGGGGAGGCACTTCGCAGCGTGTGCCGGGCACAGATGGCCTGTCGACGCCAGCCTGAGGCGGGGCCGTCTGGGCAACCCCGGGGAGAAGGAACACCCGTGCCCTCCTGCCGTGGGCTGTGTTATAAATTGAGACACTGGCAATTCATGTGTCAAAGCCAATGCAGAACTTTATTTAGTTAGCAAGCAGCAAGCGAGCAAAATCAGCGCTGGGCGGCCTGGGAGTCTCCGCTCCACCAAAGGCACGCAAATTTCCTTTCTTATCAGTCCCAATATATACAATTCTATTTCCTGTATACGTGACATTGAGACGTCTCCTGTAGATACTCTGCGCATGCTTCATTAGTTGCTAGGGGGTCGTTTTCTACCTCAGGGTGGTCGCAGGATGAAGGCACGGAGTCTTCCTCTCTTGACCTCTTCTTTTCATACCCTTATTTGGACATTTCTCAGCACTGTCCCTGGAGACTTGTAAAAATAGTCAAGCAGGCGGATTCTGTAAGTTTGCTAATCTATAGGAGCCTTACCGTTTCCTGTAAACATCCTATGTGACCTTTGCCCACTGATTCAGTGAACAAACCTGCTTCCAACTTATCACAGGCTGCTCGACACACGGTACCGGGCACCGCGAGCGGCGACATGCCGCTGTCACGACAGGGCTGGGGCAGCTAGGGACACGGGGCTCGAGCAGGGGAGGCTGTGGGAGCTCCGCGGAGATGTGGACGCGGCCGGCGCCGGTCCCGGCGGGTGACTGAGGCTCCCGCTCCGCCCGAGGCCTGCGCGTTGACCGGGAGCAGCGCGGGGGGCCCGGAGCCGCCAAAGGCGGGCAGCAGCCCGCGCCGCGCCGTGCCCCGGGGCCGACAGCACGGCACCCCGCCGTGCCGGGCCCCAGGAGCGGTAGCACGGCGCCGTGCCGAGCCCCGGGGTTGATAGCACTGCACCCCGCCGTGCCGGGCCCCAGGAGCGGCAGCACCACGCCGTGCCGGGCCCCAGGGCCGGCCTACCCTCGCCGGCAGCACCGCGGCGGGCGCAGCTGCAGTACGGGACAGCACCACAGGGCGGCAGCACCGCCTTAGATACAAGATCTGGCCTTTGGGCCGTAGGAGACTCAGGGAGGGAAAAAAAAAAGGCAGAAGAGATAACGGTAACTTCTAATTCCTACAGAGGGATCTTTTCTTCTTACAGTTTCAAGGACTTTATTGGTCAGTGTATACGTACAAAACTTATATTTTTGTTTTCAAACCCTATGACTCCCTAAGAAATTCTGAATATTCTAAAGCCATGTATAGAACAATAGATAGGGGGAGTTATTTTTAGATCATTTTATATTAAAATTAGTATTTTATATATATATATATAAATGAGAAACTTTAGTTTTTGCTGTTTGTTTTACACCTCTCCCTCCCACAGAGTTTGGGGCTGCAACCTCCCTTGTTTAGGGGACCCCACATGACCTCTCTTAGCTCCTCTCACCTGCTCCTCCCTCCCCCTTAGCAGTGCTCTCCCAGGGGGTGCCCTTAATCAATGACAGCATTAGGGAAAGCTTCAGAACACAGGAAAAATATTTCTTCACAAACTGCTGCATTTGACGGCTGAATTCCTTAGTGGAGGAGAACGTTAGAAACTGACACACATTCCAAAAACGCAACTGCACGAATTCAAGTCCACAGAAAACCTCTTCCTCATGAAAACCCTGATCAAAAATTGCTTGAATAGTCTTCGAACATACTGCTGTATTTTTCACTCTGTTCTTTATAGACTGGCACTTTCAGCTGCTAAGAATGTATGGCTAAACCCACTTTTTGCTTCTACTTCACAGAAGAAGCCTTATCTTTTAAACTAGAACTAACTTACACCTCTTAAATAACCCACTAGACTCATCTACCAGCAAAAAAAAAAATCACCTTATATTATATTTAGGTATTAAACAAGTCAGGGAACAACAAAACAAGCAAAGGAAAACATCTGCTCCACAGCTGTTTTTTCAAGTAGGTGATTTCTGTTGGCATCAGGATGCAGAGCAAGACCAAAATACAGGTAAGGTCAGCTCTTTAAGTGTTCTTACAACAGGTACAGCTTCGCCAGTACCTGTTCTCAGGTAGTGGTTCTAATTAAGCACAGTTGCAGTCAGGTTCTAAGGGCACTAATGTCTTTAATTAACAGTGACATGAACAAGCCACAACTACATCAACTATCAACTCAACAATCATCAACTACATCAACTGTTTAATTATCAATTAACAATAATACAGTTCTTATCAAAGGAGAAAGGAATTTCTCCTCCCAATTATTCATCACTTTCTGTATCGCTGTCTTCTGAGGACTCAACCCAGTCCTCAGATCCTGCAGGAGGGTAACTCAGTTTTGCAGAACCTGGAAGTAATTAACAAAGTGTAACATTTATAAACCAGGAAAAAATGAGCTTCAAAACAAATACATGGTACTATTAAATGACCCAACCCAGCAAGCCCCAATACTTTTGACTACAAACAAGACCAGAACACTCAAACTACTTGTATCTGCCCTTAGTCTGTGCTACGCTGATAGGTAAGTGCCCTGCTGTCTTTAGTTTGCTCTAGAGGTCCTCACACCTCTTTCCAAAGAATTTGAGCTACCTGCTGAAATAAATGAGTATTTCAGATAAATGCAAAAAGAGGAATGCTGATAATTTTATGTATTATAAACACAGACTCCTTCACTCCTTACCAACTGTAAAAGGCCTTTCATCTTCAGACTCTTCCCAGCGTTCAAAATCTAAGGACACGTGAACATTCTGTTGACAAAAACATTGTCTGAAATACCTGCTCTGATACACAGCAAACATGTTCAGAACATTCAATAACTCTCAATTTTCACTTCACCTTGTTCTTCAGTAATTTGCACCATGCTCCTTTTTTCTCTTTTACCAGTAAAATCACAGCCTCTGT
This sequence comes from Dicrurus megarhynchus, assembly GCA_013399195.1. Taxonomy (NCBI): domain Eukaryota; kingdom Metazoa; phylum Chordata; class Aves; order Passeriformes; family Dicruridae; genus Dicrurus; species Dicrurus megarhynchus. The sequence goes on from VXAD01004816.1 coordinate 86,759, forward strand.
GTCCTTAATCACACATGTGGACTTCTCTGCAATTATTGACTGATACAGCTCCAGGTCAGCCACATAAAGTCTGCCTTCTGAATAAGCACTGCAATATACAAAAACTTTAGAAAAATTAAATGCTAACAAAGTCAGACACTTTGCTGATTATACTAAAGTTTCTTAAACCTACCTGAAAACCACCTTCTCTTTAAAGAACTTGCATTTACTGTCAGCTGCCCTCGGTATTTGTACCTTCAGTGTAACAGTCACATTATCTTGAAACCACTTGATTTGTGGATGACAACTGAAAGAAAGTTCATTTAATGGGGTATTTTCAAAAGCAGAAAACCACTGAGGTTTAGCCAAGCTGTCTCACACAGCCAGAATTTGCCCATGAAGTCACACGCTCAGCCAAGGAGCCTGAGCCATGCAGACCGGACACCAGCAGCAGTGCCAGGGAAGCAGGTGATGGGACACACCACTCAAGCCTCCTACAGAAGTCTTTGGAGGAGCACATCTATGAGTTCCATGGGGAGACAGGCTCCACTGACTTTGATATCCACAGGAATCACACTGCCTAGTTTCAGGATGCCACCACAGTCTGACCTTGAAATGCCAAAGGAAAAGCCAACAGTAGCAAAACGAACCTCTGACAGACAAAAGGAACTTTTCAGCTGACCACAGACACAAACAATCCTGTTTGGAAGTTCACATAAAAACAAGATGGGAACAAATCACTGTTTTCTTACCCTTTCTGCTGATACACAGTAGAGTCTTCTGCTTCTTTTGTTTGAACTACATCATCTAAAAAGAAGACATCCAGAAACATCTTTTGTATTTCCCTGTACTACAGAAACCAGGTATTTCCAGAATTCCCCTATACCATCATAAAAGTAACTTGCTAGCAATCAAATTACTCTTTGTCCTTTTGTGTACTTCCTGTCCTTAAAGATTTCATGAAGTTAATAAGTCAACTAAAATTTTTCATTTTCTATAATATTGTAGTTAGTCTAAGAAAATTTAAAAAAACCTAACTAAACATACAGTTTTCCAGGTCAGGTAAAGGTTTTTTCCAGTTTCAAAACAGTATTTGACACCTGAAACATACCATTTTGGAATTAGTGGGGAGTTTCAGGGATGAAATGACTAAATATGGCATTAGTACGACTACTACCAGGGAAAAAAGCCTTCTACAATAAGCACTCCAGCCTTTTTATCTGCTGCAACTTCTTCACCTTTCACTGCTCCACACTCATGTGTCAGCTGCTAGCAGGTAATCCTGTCCCCATGCTATGCCCCAAGCACTTCTAAGCCTCTACCGGCAGAACAGGAAGTACATCCTTTAGATTAAAAAGCAAAGGGGAGGGTGTGGTGTGGGGGGAAGCGCCATTTTCTGCCATCCTGAATCTTGGGAAAAAATTAACCTCTCAGAGAGTTAACACTGTTATTCGTGCTCATATTTCAACAGATTAAATTCCCTTAAACCCTGTAGCCTTGAACAGCACAGCCCTTGTCCTCTCTGTACAGCAGAGACTTCTTGCTCATATGTTCCATTCAGAGCCAAGGAATTCCAAGTGTGTCAAAGACAGAGCATTACCCAAACAGCCATGCAATTTTAGTAGCAAGAGTCACTCTTACAGCATCTCCCGACTGCTCAGGGGAAGGCAGTTGTGGCTTACTGCAAACATCAGCCACATGGTGCTGCACTGTACACCCAGAGCAGTCTGCAGCTGGCAGGATGACTGCTAGGTTGGTATCAAGCACTTGAATTCAAGTTTGAAAACTTCTGGAAACGATGGGAAGGTTTACCGCTTGGAGGAGTTGCAGGAGTGTTACAGCTTTCAGCAGAATTTTCCTGTATCAATGTATCCTGTGGATTGGACACCTCCTCTAGACCAGCTGTGTCCTCTTTTGTGCTTCTAAACACGGGACAAGGCAGTTTTAAAAGAAAACCCACAAATGATAGTCAGCTTCACCTTACTTCGCCTCCCTCTCCTTTAACTTGTACCTTACTAACAAAGCCTGTACTGAAGTTGCCAATTTCTCAGCAGTAGTCTCAGGCTTAGCGAGTCTGTAAAAAAAACGAGCCAAGCAGTTGCATTACACACATTTCAGCACACAGCACCACGATAAAGATGTCTAGTCCCTCGCATTACAAGCTTTGGTGGTGATATGGAGGTTCCCAACCTTCCTTTCCCAAGAGAAAGGAATAAAGGCAAACAGGTTGTGCCTGAAACCTCCTAACCTGAGTCCTCTGTAGAGGATAAAACCTGAAAAATAGCCTTCCAAGCAAAAACTTCTCACACCAAACCTGAACAAATATGGGAGAAGTAAAATCCTTTGGTTAAGATTAAACTCTGGCATATAACCTAGTTATAGATAGGAATGCAGGAGCCTCAATCTAAGACATGAATACAGTATGGAGAGGATCAGCCTTCCTTCTCTCGTTGACTGGCAAAGTCACAGAAACAACCACAAGATTAAAGTGGCTAATGAAACTCCTGCACTGGGGGCCGTAACAAAAAAGCTACAGATGCCTTGCTGATCAGCCTTTTATATCATGGGTCTTAGGATCTGCCCTGCCACCACAACACATTATTTTCTCAGTTTTAAAAATTTACAGGTCAAGGAAAACGAAGTTCAGTGCTGCTTCTGCAAAATCCACCATGCATGCATACTCATTAAATGAAGGGTAATTTCCCTAATCACTTTAAGGGAAAGTGGTTATGTTTTCCAGCTTGAACTCTGCAGCTGAAGACACAATATGCTGTAGTGCTCTGACTGGTACTAAGTACTGACTGGTAAGCATGCAAACCAGCCACTGACCACCCTAAATTGTTACAGAACCTGCATTCAGACTCTGTAATTTTATTATTAACTTTTATATCTGCATAAAATTCTAGTTTAACATTTTCTAGCATTAGAAATTCCTTTTCCGTGTGTTTATGGGGCTAAAGAATAGCTAATTGGAAGTAGACATATTACAAACACAACTGTTTCTATATTTAAATGAAAATCACTGTCAGCAACATTAATCATATTCAGTTAAAATTAAATAGAATTTTTCTCTTACCAACATATATGCTGGAAAAAAAATCTGCAAACACTTACAAATGCTCCAAGTTCTCTGCATGATCCAAAATTGGCATCTGTCTGCACAGCTTCTGAATTTCTGCTACATGTTCGGGATTATCAGTTCCCAAACCCGTCGACAAAATCTCAGATCGAATATTGTACTCATTGATCCATATCTTCATCGTGGGAAGGTTGGTAACCCCGACCTTGAATTACACAACAAAATAAAGGGAAAGCACTATTCTTCAATGGTCTCTCTCCAACTCAAAGCTGCTCCTTAAGTCAAACTTTAAGCACAGCCCTACTGACTTATGCCTGTAGGCAGTTCAGTTTTTCTGATTTTCACACAGGAATTTCCCCATGTTTAATTGTTTTCCAAGTATCATCATAATTTCCATTGTGATAATGGCTCAAGTAATTGGCTGTTTGCCCTAAGAGAACCAGGATGGCAAAAAGTAAATAATGCTAGCCCTGATCATGTAAGTGACAGCCAAAATACACCTCACGCAGTTAAGAACTGCAAGTCCCAAATAACCTAAGAACTGCTGAGAGGGTGGGAGACCAAAGCCTAGAAAAAAAACCCCAAAGCCTAGAAATTGGTGAAAGGTTGAGATAACCATAAGGGAACAGAAATTACTAAAAAGAATGACTTCCAGATAATTTATTCTTTCCAATCAAATTTTCACTTGACTCACACCACAAAACCAAAAAGTCTGCTGGATGTTAATGGACATGAAACTGTAGAAAGAAAAATCCAAGAACAAGAGCACCCATTTTTCCTGTTTTGATCAAAAAAATGAAGGATAAAGTTTCAATGCTTTTTAATTCACAGAAAAATTTACATTAAAACCAGCTGCAAACTAGTGCAAAACCTGCAAAAACCAGCAGACTTTGAATTATAAACATATTAAAATAAATCTACTTCAAGAGCTGTTGGATATCAGCAAGCCATCTTGGAGGATCCAAATTTCGTTCTTCCAGAGGAACGTGACAAAGTGCAGAACTGATTTCACAAGACAAACTACTGAAACCTAGCACCTCCAAAATACACTTCTGTTACTAAGTTTGTGGAAACCTCTTGGACCACATCCAGATATAAGAAGATTTCATAGTGCTGCCATTCTATACCTACCATTGGGTCAACCCAAACTGTCTTTCCCAAGGTATGGACCACTTTTGCGTGATGAAGTTTTCCTTTTATTTTGTGATTAATGTGATCAGTCACCTAGGAAAAACAAGTCATCACTGCACTTGAGGTGTATGGAAGCTTTACAGTCACTTTAACTAAAAATGAAACAATACCTTCTGAGCTTAACATTGAAAAGGGTATTCAACAAATAAATACAGCTTTGAGTAAACCAATGGAATACTCTAACTTAACTCTAAGTTAGAATAATATTAGCTTTCAAGCAAAGAGCTTCCTCAATGAAAGATCGCTCAAACAGGTCGGTTTACAGAGGCTGCACTTTCCCTGTTCCTCCCCCAGAATCCCCAGCAGTGATAATCTATTCTAAAAGAAAGACATTTAAATCAGAGAAAAAAATCTCATAAAGTTCACTGTATTATTTCATAGGAAAACAAAAAAAGAGAACTGACATTCTTAGAATCTGACCCAATAGCAGATATTTAGTGTCAACACTAGAAAGCCATGAGATCTGGTACCTAAGTTTACAGTTTGTAACTGTTTTCTTGTAGAAAATGACAGAGAGAGAAAGTAAAGAGCATAAAGGAAATACCATGCAAAACCTGCTTATTACCTTTGGATTCCATTCAACTTCATTATCTATGGGTTTTACTCTACAAACTATAATTTCCACAGCCTGAGGTGGCAGACTCTGAAACTTTGCAGGTAAATGAAGCAGCTGATCACTATTAACTTTACGTGTCCTGCCTTCATCTATATATTTAATTGTGACCTCACAGACATTTTCTTCATCTTTTGCTGGAGTCTCTACCACCTGAACCCTTCATATAGTAGAAAAGAAACAAAGAATTATTATTCATGTATTTTTAAATCTGCTCTCATTTTAGAACAGGTATTTTCACAGCCCACTCTGTACACCTGAACACGTGTGAGGCATCATCCTATTTGCCATTCAGGAACTAACAGCAGGCAAGAGCTTTTTATAAGCATTATTGGCATAGCAGTGATTTTTTGCTGCTTTTGAGGATGGGCTTTTTTCTTTACCCAACAGTCAAATTTTTAAAAAGCTTTGTATAAAAATATGCACATGAAAAAAGTAAAAAGCCAGCAAGATTTTACCTGTGGCAAATGGCTCCCTCACGTAACCCATACAACACTGACTTCTCCACGATGTTAACAGAAATCCTATGTCCTGGTACCTTGAAATAATCATTCATTTCCTTAGCAAGAACTGTGTATTGGTCCTTTTGTTTCTTGACTATTCGACCAAAGTAGTTTGTTGCATGTACAATGAGGAGAGGCAGGATCTGAAAGGATCAAATTCATCAGCAGCAAGGAAGGATAGATGATTTCTTAAACCAACGAAATCTAAGTCTTTATATACAGATCACATACCTCTTTCCAGCCCAAAAAGGTGACACATGTTGCTGTACACACACATTTCAGAAAACAGTGAGTTGTTACTATTCTCAGTCCCAACTGCCCATGGTTCAGTCAGCAGTGGACAGCAATGTATGGAGCAAGAACTGCTGGGTGTCAGGTGATGGTGTTCCACCTCAGTGAGCACCAGTGAGTTCTGCCAATTATCTGCCACGCTACTCACCACTCACGCATTCTGCACCACTCCAGCTCTACTCTAAGCACTCTCCAGCCTTACAGGGAGTTTTACAAGAACTGACTACTCTTTTTGCACTAAAATGACTTAAATGAAGGACTACAAACACATAGCTATGCACACCAATGCATAAGATGCTGCGGTGAGTGCACCTCAGGTAAAGCCCAAGCCTCAAAGGATGCTGGGGAGACAAACTCTTACTGGGATGTGAAAAGCCACCATAACAAAGTCAACCCAATAGCCATGAAGGTTTCATGAATGTGGAACTATTAAAAAAAAAAGTCCATCTAAACCAGCATTCTGCAGCAAGAACACTGACATTTTTGTAGGAAATAACTGAACTGTTCTACCTACAAGAGAGGAGCTGTACCCCATTTCTTGGAGATACCACAAATGACAATAGATTTTCTAATCTCAAGGCCACAAAATGCTTGATTTTCATCAAGTTTGCATGAACATGTCAGCTAAGAAAAAATCCTTCCACTCCAACTTCTCTTCACTCCTAAACATTACTTCGTGTTTCCTCTACAAGAAATGTAACTGAAGTTTCCATAAACTTTCATCTTTGTTAATTTTAGTATATAGCCTCAAATTATACAGGGAAGGAATAAACAGAACAGAAATGGAACATGAATCTTCAAAGCAGAAAAAAATGAGATAAACTCAGAACTACCCGCACAACAGTTTCAGTTCAAGCTAAAGACACAAGGAAAATCTGGCACAGTAATTTATGCAGGGGAGAGGGGAAAAAAGCTAGAGAATAACAAATAGCCATGACAAATGATACCTGTACTGCAGTAGGATTAATGGAATACAAAAATGAAGTAACACGCTAAGCAGCTGTTTAAGACCTGTCCTCTTGGTACCCAAGCCCAAGGAAAACTAACTTACTGCCACACGGTCAGGTGTTTCTATCATTTCATCTGCAATATTCTGGGCCATGTCTGTTGATAAATTAATTTGATGACGATCTGGACACGCTGTTCTGTTCCTGCATAAAAAAAACCTCAACAGGTTTAGAAAAAAGCTCTTCGCTTCCAGTTGAAAACTATTTTTATGTGACTCACAATAGGCAACAGAAAAAAAAGAAAAAATCATGAGCAAAACCTGTTTTAGATAAAAGCAGCCAACAGGAAAATTCATCAAGGCATCAGCAGCAATTATCATGCAGGGCACAAAAGCCTGACTTTTCCTTACCTGCAAATCCCAAATGTTTTAAGAGAAGCACACAGGGGCCTTGAAAATTTCTCATTTTCCTCAGATTCTAGCACCCTGGCAGTCGAATCATGAAGTTCTTCTGGAATTTCAGCTTCCGCATGCTTTAAACAGCGGAGAATCCCAGGTGCATGACAGGAACTGTTCTCTGTCAGCAGGATGACTGACTTGGCCTTTGTATGTTCTTGATCTACAGCAGAATCCTAGAAGTAGTAAGAAGTATTTCGGAAAACTTTTATGTATCCACCAGTAATAATCCACTGTGGCATTACCCAGCCAAGGCTCACCCACACCTTTATCACAGTGCAGAAGTTGTCAGTCATGCATTGCAGGCGCTGCCTGAAGACTCCTGGAGATGGGAAACTGAAATGGATCACACAAGTTGCATCTGTGATTCCCAAAGGCTGCAGGCAGTCATCTGCTAAAACTAAGCACATGTTTCACACAGACATGTAAGTGCAATACTTCAAACATGGGAAGTATCACATCACATGAACCATGGCTGATTTCCCACTGACTGGAAGATGAAGGTTTTTTCCCCATTACATTCCTATAAGGCTTTATATTTCTCCAGTAAATAAATCCCATCAGCATATGGCAGACACGGCCATTTCATGTCAATCTCACATAATTCTCTATTTCCTGTCAGCACCACAGAATACAGAGAATTGAGCACAGCCACATAATTCACAGGAGTAAGACAGCAGACACTTGAAATACTGCAGGAATTCTCATAGCTCTGTATGAACCGACAAAGCAGAGGGAACTCGACCTTCTTCGTTTTGTATAAAATAGAAAACAAAGTTGGTTTGAAAATGGATAAAGGCCTTTGTTACTGAAAAAAAATTTGACAAAAAAATCTAATGGAACTAACAAAAAATTGCTACAATACATCTTTGGAGTTTGGAAATTATTTCAGACTTAACAGCTCCTCTGTAGAACAGAAAATTGTTAAATAATGGCAAATCTCTGAAAATATTGGTAGTTCTTCTAACTAAACAGGAAAAACAACAACAAAAGACAAAAACCCAAAGAGAACCAGCTGTAGCATTAAGAAGTAAAGAGAGAACTGGAAAGAGTTCATAGGGATCTGCCCCTGTGGAAGTGGTGACACAACCCAGTGTAAGTGCTTGGTGTACATCTTAGCTCTGCATTAAGATACAATCCCAACCAGAGAGAGAATCCTCACCTAACACAGCAGGAGTGCCAGAACTGTGCATTTTTCTCCACCTCTCCAAGACACACTTAGCATTACACTTGCTCTCCTTATGTTTTTTCACGGAAACTATTGAGTTGCTCTTCAGTGCCTGCATGACAAAGTGAAAAGTTATACATTCCTGCAATGGTGCAGGACTTGCTCTAATCAACTCTAATAAGCAGCATCTCTTACTAGAATTTAGCACACTTTACCGTCAAGAGAGATAAGAAAGAGTTAATGAAATTTAGGTTGCTTATATGAAAAAAAAGTTACATTAATGGAGATAAGGTTCATTAATTTCCTGTATAAAAAGAAAATTCAAAGCTCAAGTTCCCATGGATTAATACATTAGACAGGCATTTAAGAAAGTAAAAATTTCATTTCAAGCTTTTCCCCCCATTAATGTGTCCTCTCTGAGTAGATTCCATGATCTAAAACCACGAAGATTCATGTTTCAGTCTCTCAGAACAAGCGCTCTTCATTAAGTCAACCCTTGAAATATTTTCATAGGCCAGGTAAGATATTTGAACACGGTGTACACAAGGATTACTATGAACAGATTCAATCCTACTTTAGCACCAACAAGCACTTTTTAAAGTGGTGGCAGGGTTGGTTTTGATATGCTTGAACCTTCAAATATTCAAGGAAAACGTATTAGAAAGTCACAGTCCCAAACCAGATCTGCTTCCATTAACAACCATCAAAGAATAAGCATTACACTAATATTTTCATCAGGAAAGAAACCCTTAAGTATCACAGTATGTATGCCAGCTTCTGCAAGGGAATTCATTCCCATGTTTCAGGTCTTAAATATCTCTTCCAAGGACACTGGAAAAATCCAACCACAAATCCCTTGCTATCCTATGCTGAAGCTTTTAATTGTGCCATCCTCATAGCTTGCCTCCTTTAGCAAATAATCCCCACTGCAAGAGATGTTCCTATTGCTATGTCACTGTATATATTCATTACTATAATATCTGAAGAAATATCTATTGTATGGAAAGTCTTAGCCTCCACCTCTGAAATGCTGAGTACATAATCACTGGAAAAGGGTGTGAAACTGGGGTGTGTTCCATTGCAGGTCACTTGGAAGCAGCTTTATGCCAGTTTTCAGAAAATGCATATTGAGCCTTCTTCCCCTCATTCCTGACAACCTGAAGCTTAACACAATTCTGGTAGACTTTCACAGGAGGGCAGAAAATGTATCTTGCTAATCAGGGAAATGGCTGTCTGAAAGTTCCATTGCCCCAGAGCAGAAAGCAACACCACAGAACTTCCTAACACAGTGCCTTAATTTTTCTCCCCCCTCCCACTACTGAAAACAGTAAAAATTAGAAAAACTGACAGGACATTCACTGGAAAAAAAAGCCAGTTTGATATAACTCAAAAGTTCCAATCTGACAGAGAGAATGCTGTAAGAATTTGGGAATTAATCAGGCTTCTTATTCGGTGGCAGTCAGTTTGGGGTTACTTTTAGCAGGAATAATTGACTACCAAATTCACATTCCTCCTTTATTCTCAGAAGCAAAGGTATTTTAGTTTGTTATGGCTTTAAAATTAAAAAAAAGCCCCACTTACCTATCTAAGTTTAAATACTTTCTTACCTTATGAATCATCTCTACTTCAGCTACTGAGTCAGTGCATACCAGCACCTTCTGAAGACTCCTCTGGGTAAAATCCAGTATTTTGAGTAACTCAGCAGTTCTGCTGCTGTTCATGCAAGGCTGCACCACCTAAAAGCAAACACAAAACAGAGGGCTGGTAATTCATGCAACCCAGACATATTTTACTATATAATTATTCCTAATCCTAACCCTAATGCATCCACACACTGGCACTTTCAGTTCTGCTCAATCATTAAGACTTCTCACACAAGTAGGTTTTCAGTTTCCTGACATACTCAAGAGTGTCTACTTTAGGAGACTTCCCAACATTTAAAATCCACAAACTATTTCATTTTGAGATGCAGAGTAACTCAAATCACACTTGAACCATTTTGTATTATTCCTAAGGGCTACACCACACTGACTGGAAACTAGTGAGAAGATACCTAAGAACATGTAGTAATAGGCCTTGTGGAAATCTGAGGTCCAAAGTTTGGTGTGACACAGCAGCAAATCAAGTGCTTTACCATATCTGCCTTGGGACTGCTTACCTTGTAGTTCTTCCAGTCACAGTTAACAACTGCAAAAACATTCTGCTAACATTCTGGTCAAAAACTGTACTGTTTGCAAATACATCTCGTCAAATTTAGACTAATTTGCACTAACCACGAAATATTCAAGGGACTACCTTCATCTCACTCCTATAAAGGAAGGTAAGAGACCTCCAGCTCTGACTCACTTGAACGTATTTCTAACAGCCACTTCAGCTCACAGTGGGAGGCAGCACTGCAGCACCACCTGCTTCCAATAAACCATCAGCAGCCACATACCCAAGCAGTGACATTGTTCCCAAAGTTTTACCTGTTGCACATTTCCAAAGACGGCAGCTTCTTCAATAACTGTTATCACAATGTAAGGATCATTCATGAACTCCTTTATCAAGGGTGTGAAGTGTTTATTCCACTGAGTTCCCACAGCAATGATCTGACGTGGTGGATTCCCCTGTGCCTGAGCAGTGGCTTTCTTGTAACAATCCAGTATAGTAAACACCTAGGAAGAAAACAGATTTTTTTTCTCTCATCTCATCATATTCCAGTGAGCTCATGACAGGCCAGAAAAATACACTGTTTGAACACACCGGTTTTTCCAGTCACAAAGCCACTACTACAGCAAACTACAAGTTTCACAACCCAAAAGGAAGAGTTTGGTATGTAAACTTTCATCCTATTCTTTGAATGACTTCTGAAGCAAGAGAAAGCAACAGGACAGCATGCAGTGACAGCATATGCATGTGCACATAACTGTAACGCAGGATTCTGTCCAGAGAAGATGGAAATCTCAGGAAAAGGATTTGTTCAAATCTGCAATACAGTAAGCCTGGACAAAGCAGATCTGAAAGGGCAGAGGCATTCAGCAAAAACTAGTTGGTAACTAGAAGACAAGCCCAACCTGCCAACACAGTAATTTGCAAATACAAAAATAAAAAGAAATAAAGAAAAAAAGAGGGGGTTCACATAAACCCATTTCCAGTGTTTTTTTCCTCAGTGTGTGCCACTGTTTCAGACACATGCACAACTGAACAGCATTTTGCCATTCACCTGTTCAGTAGTGTCAGAGAACAGCACCTCAATCTCATCAAGAACAAGATGGCAAAGCCTACACAATAACCAAGTGTTATGTTCCAGCAGTCTCAGGAGGTTGTATGGTGTAGTCACTACTACTTCACCTGCAAATTGGAAATAAAGACTGTTACCATTAATTCACAACTTGAAAGACTATTAATATGACACCAAAGGTCAGGGTAGCTTTAATAAAAAGGGTCACATTCGTATTCCAGATGCACTGTCTTGAAGCTGGGGAGTTTGTTTGTATTCTTCTACTGCATGTTTTCCAAGACACGGGTGGGTGAGGCTCTCAGTCTCAAACCCAGTGAAATGTCTGAAAGTTAACAAGTCTACAAAGCAGGATGTCATTTCATTTTCCAGTAAGGTCCTGGAAGTAGAGGTAAGAACTTCAGAACCAAACAGCCAGAAGAAAAGCATTTACAAATACAAGAAATAGCAACTTTAGGCAAGTCCAGTTTCAAAAGCGAAATAAAGCACATGCTGTAGCTTAGGAATTTACATACATGTGTGTGCATGTGTATCCATCTACACACATAAATAAAACCACACTAATCTTCACTGGTGCAAATACACCAACAGTTCTGCTACTTAAAGGTCTGAATTCATCCACCAGGCTCAAACGTGAACGATGGATGAAAGAATATCAACTGCTGAAATCGAGTTTTACACAATCCTTCCTAATTTTATCCATAGTTCTTATTCCCTTGGCACAAGAGCCACTTCTGAAAATGTAGGTATCAACTGAAGTTTAACAAAGGGATCAAACCAGAACACACCTAAACGTTTAAAGTACATGTATCTAGGCAGGCCAAGTCCCCCAACAGCTTTTTTATTACTTCTATGCTGTTTCTCTGCAGAACACCCTCTGCATACTACTGACTTAGATGCACGAAGTACTAAGCATTTATAGCAAAAGCAAGTTGTATACCACCACTTAAACAAACAAAACCCCCAACTTCACTTTATAAACCAAGAACTTAAGAAGCAGAAATTGTTCTTTCACGTGCTCCTGCAATTAAGGCAGCTCACACTGCCTTCAAGCATAACTAAGATGACAGAAAGCATTCTTACAGCCTCGGATTTCCACTTGGCTGGCTGCTTCCTTGTTCTGCCCAAGGATTATCAAAACTGGGTGAAGGCATCTGCAGGCTTTCCTGTATGTTTTCAGTAGGTCAAAAACAAGTTGTGCCTTCTTCCATCCAGGACATAAAATCAGTGCTAGTGGCTACATACACAGGTACAAAAATTGACATCACAATATTAGATAAGATTCTTAAGGTTCTGTACTTTTGTCTTACTTGAGGTTGTACTGGGCCATTTTCAGAGGTCCCTTACAACCTCAATAACTCTGTTTCTGTGATCTAATACAAGCTAGAAAATGCATTATAGTATTTAAAACCGCTAATACCCATTTTAGTATAATGAGTACATACTACTCCTGCAGAAACAAAGCTCCATCGTGTATCTAAGTCCCCGGGCACGAACCACTTGTTAGGGATTGCTTTAAAATTAAGTTGGGACCCCCCTCAATTCACACAGTTCATCCAATTCCTCTAAGAAGAGGCCTTACAGAAACCGGCAGGCCTCATGAAGATACACTGAGATGACATTAATGCATACATTCCAAACATCCAGAGCAGTAACAGGTTTTCTGGTCTAATATATACATACTCCACCCATGTTTGGTAAGGCTTGGTAGCCACTTTCCATCTGCAAAAGTGTGAGAACTGGTGGAATATATAATAAGGGATCCTTTCCCTGATGGGAGATGACGATGACATCACATCCCTGAGCTACTGGTGGCCAACAGTAGGACTCTGTGAAGGTAGGGCCTGAAAACTTGTTCCAAGCAAGTTCCTACAGAAAGAGAAATTAAGAGTTTCCCACGAAATCTATGTACTTAAACACCAACAAAACAAGACAAAACATAGTGAGTGATTTAAAAGCTTTTGACCCACTACATAATACATGTCTTTAACAGGTAATATGAAAAAACCATCTTCTAGGCTGAGTTGTTAAATTACTGTATTAAAATTCAAATCCACTTGTAGCAGTGGTTAATATACCAGAAAAAGAAAAGTGTTAAACTCTTACAGAATTTCTCCAAAGCTTCATTTATTCAACCACATGAACAACCTTGTACACACTGCTCAACCAAACTGAGGTATTACTGTAATATTTAGTATGTAAATTTGAGGTATTAAACTTGTCTTAAAAAGATAATCAATGGAGTATCATGACATCACCTTTACCTTTTTCAGACCATCAAAAAGTGGTGCTGTTTCCAAAACTGATGATGCCTCAATTTTCTTGCTCAGGAACACAAAGTGTTTTTCTTCCCCAACATTTTGAAAACTCTGAAACCATGAGACAAATAGATGACAAAGGCTATGCTTAACAAAAGGGGTTTAGCTTACACAACTCAGAAGCACTCACTGTATTTAAAACACGGCATTTTGATGTAAATGAATCAAATTCTAAATTCACTTTAAATATGATTCGTACATACTGATAGGTTACACAGACCAACAGCGAGACAAAAACTCATTATTGCTATTTCTTAAAGAAAGATTTTCAAAGATGGTTCTAACACAACTGTCTTAAATCCTCAAGAGATGCACTGGATGCTCTGTGTACAGCTGGCACTCAGCCCCACAATGAGCAGCATGAGGAAGGGACTGCAGTCACAACACACATGGCTATTTCTCTCCATCGCTCCTTGTCTCTCTCCTTTTCTCTGCTCCAGTGTGGGTCCTCTACAAACTGCAGCCCCTTCACCTGCACAGAACTCCTCCTACTCCTCTGACCCTGGTATTGACTGATTCTCACTTTCTTTTTTGTTCCCTTCCCTGTGTTTTTGCCTTTTCTTAAACTCAGAGAGACATCCCCAATGTGGCTGGCTGGCTCAGCTTTAGCCAATGTAGCCTAAAGCTTTGTTGCCAATGAAAGTGCAGTCAGCCCCTGACCTCCTTCCACAAAGACTCAATGCTATCGAAGCCAGAGTATTTGCACAGGAGAAATTAAATGAAAGTTAATGTTTGACATACCTGTTGGTCATCTTCAACTGTGTGTGTCTGGAGGGAGTTGGAATTCAAGAACTGTGGAAGCCTGAGAAAGAGATATTAAATCCAACGTAAATGCAAAAGAAAAACGTCATTTAAAAATACCACCAGTATTTCCTAAATGTCATGAAGCAATTCACTCCAAGTATTTCTGACATATCTATGTCAATGAGAAAAACCCTCAATACAAAAGGAGAAATCAAAAATCACCACTTGGAAAGCAAAATTTAGTGAAAACAATCCTTCAGAATCTTTTTCAAAGATAATTGTTAAGTTCCCTGACATTAGAAGCAAAATAGACTGGACTGTAGAAAAAAACGTTTCTTAAAGTTTCAAAACATAAAACAACTCGTCTTTGCATCAGTTAGAAACTGAAATACTCCTGGGGTTTATTACATATGCATCAACAGACCTGCAGCACAGTAAAAGCATTGCACAAATTGACCCAGTCACATTCCATGAAGTCTGAAAACTTTATAAATCACACTAAGAATAAAATAAAGCAAGTTAACATATTTAGTATGCCAAAAAATACCTCCCCACCACACCCCTGTTGTCAAGCTACTGTTTAGAAAAAAGTGGTATTTTTCTAGTTTGGGTAACTATCAGCAGCTTCTAAGTCCCTCCTTCCCCAAACACACGTGTATGCACCTTCCCTTACCCTCTGCCCTTTAGAGGCCTAAGAAGAGTAATTTGAAACATAATACAGCTCCCAATTTTCTAATTACAGAATCATTCCAAATATGTGACATGCTGCACAATACCTCTCTGTTTGAACTGCTTTATCTTCCTTGGAAGGCAAAACTGGCACCATGTTGACTACCTAGAAAGAAAACACATTGTAAGCACTAAAATACTGTTCAAAACCAATATTTAAAATACAAAGTTGAAAGTGGTTTTCTTAACCGTGTGATTCTCCAAATATTTTGCAGCATTCTTTTACAAATTTGAAGTTTTTTTGACTGAGGCAACAATTTCAATGAAATAAACTTCAGAAGACTGTCTAAGAATAACAGGCTGGATGGCTACAGCATTCCTAATCTGGCCTACATATGTTTACTTTAGTCTGTATTTCACAATTTAATACAAAATATAATACTTACAGGCACAGTATTGTCATTTAGAACTGTGCTTGACCTTTGGCATGTCTTTTCAAGAGCAGAATTACAACCAGCAAGACCTAAAAAGGTAAACAAAATGGAGATACCCATTTCTGATTATCTGAACACATAAAAAGCCAGAGATGGACACCAGGTGTCCCAATCCCTGGGATCAAGACAGGACATTCACATTCCACACATCCAACTAAACACACAAAGTGCTGCATGTAGGATTGTCTCCCACGCACGTGGGTCGCACCTGGCTCGACATGTGGTGACATCTCCCCAAAGGGCAGTTTTGGCCTGGCAACAAACGTAGGACCAACAAACTCCACTGGAACACACTCAGCATTTAACGACACTTCATTGTCAGAATCATCTGGAGAACTCCCTCCAGTCTCTTCAGCCTCCTTATAATGAGCAAAGTGCTTTGCAACCAGATCATCGTTAACACAGATCTATTAAAAAAACCCAAACAAGCTCCATTCATCAGTGTCAACAAGCAATAAACTACACCAGCACATACTTCTTTAGAATTCATGTGAAGCTTTTAACAAAAGCAGTGCTTTTATCAATGATAAAAAAACCCCAAACAAAACCCCACACATAAGAAGTACCAGTGAATGCTTTCTGTTGAATATTAATTCTAAAAAAAGGGAAGTCCTATCTTCTTGTATGTTCTTTCAACAGGTGTTCATCAGCACGTTTTATGTTTCTGGCCAAAATTCTGTACTGAATTAACTGTTTCTATGAGCCCTACGTATCTAAAAGAACCCTATAATTCAATCAAGCCTGTTTCTTTCTTTTGGATTCAGCATGCATCAAAATTTCACAAGAAAAAAAAAGTAGTATTAGACATAATACAACTTGTATCTACCATACAGCTGCTTAAGTCTAGCAGTAGCTACAGCAGAGATTTGACACAAGTTACACATTTTGGCAAGTGGAACTAGATTGGATTTTTTCTTCCAGCTCCTTTGAGGACTCAGCTGTATGCAAGAGGGTGAACTTTCAGTTACTTTTACAGTATTATGCAGCTGCCTTACCAAAACATCTTCAAATGCGATACCACAAGAAGTACACCAAATAATTCATATAGCTGTCCACTTAAGTACTGGCTGGATTTCACTTGCTTGTCAGTAATTAAAAAAAAAAAAAAAAAAGTTCATATAGAGAAAAATACAGGTTCTGCCTACTGGCATTTTCCAGAGGTTTACAAAGAACCGAACTGTAATAAAAAACCTCTTATAAGTTCATGATTTACCTTCTACTGTATCTGATTGAAATTACAAAACGCACAAGTCATGTTTTCCAGTCTTAAAACTAATAGCAAAATGCATCAATAGGGTTGGAAATATAAAAGTACCTTACCTTTTCATCTCTTACAGTCACAAAAAGAAACACCTCTAACACTTTATCTTTTACTGCCTGTATTGTGGCTTTAACCTCGGTAGCCTCTAAATGTAGTAATAAAAACAAGAAAAAAGATTAAATCCGTATCACACTATCAGTATTCTTCACTTGTACTGAGACAGACAAAAGAAAAAGAAGTAACAATTAAAAATGTGTAACGCTTGTTATTTCATTTAAGTGAAACCAGGAAGTTAACAAGAAAAACTTAAAAGCTCCAAAAAGGAACTTGTCCTTAGTCTTTGAGGGAGGATTGAGATTTGAAACAGATTAATGACCTCTCAAGACCAACCACTCTTAGCTCTACAGTGGAAGTCTTGGTTTATCTCTTAGACTCTGACAGTCTGGAGCACCAGTGTGTGCTTTCCAAGCACAACATTGAACGAAGTTGTATTTGCACATCTGTACAGCTTTGTTACACTTTTCATTTGGGAAAACACAGCTGATAAAAGTTCCCAAATCCTGAAGCACCTCTGCACATGCTAATGGCAGGACAGCTGTGATGCTGACTCAGCGACTAGTGTTAAATACACAGGAAGGTTCCAAAGTTCAAAACAAACGTGACATGAATGCTCCCTTAGTTAACCTGCTTGAAAGCCAGACACAATCTGGTTGACTACCAAAATACATGCAGCACAGAAGCCCAGAGTACTCAAAATGCAGCTCCACAAATACTTGCGCCTAAGTCACTCCATACTTACGCAGCTAGCTCCTTTCTCTTTGTTTTTAACAAACAGCATTCGTAACTATAATCAAGTATAAACAAGTCTAATAAACTTGTACACAAGTACTACATTTCTCTAATAATTGATTTTTCCCAAAAGTAGAAGAGCTATTTACCTTCGAGAAGTTTTCGAAAATGCTGGATAGCAGCAGTATCCCATCTTTTGGCTGGTCTAGGAAAATACACACAACCAGTTTTCCCATGTCATCATGCATGAAAATGCTAATCAAAAAAAAAATAGCTTCTATACAAGCACTAAATTCTAAATCATGCCAATTCTTACAAAGTGCCAAAAAAACTAGACAAATCAGCAGAATCTGACTACTTAGCACATTACTTCAGTCTTGGTAATATTATTTCAGCTCACCAGTATCGTGATCAAAATTAAAAGATACTGACTGTTTTATCAAGGTATCATGGCTTGTGTCCATCATAAAATATGAAAAAATTATAGAATCATTTAGGTTGGAAAAAACCCCAAGATCATTGAGACCAACCCCTAACTCAGCACTGCCAAGGCCACCACTAAACCATGTCCTTTAGTGCCGCATCTACACGTCTTTTAAATCCCTCCAGGGATGGTGACTCCACCACTTTCCTGGGGAGCTTTGTGCTCTCAGCTAGAAGAGCGTTAGTTTTCCTCTTAGCAGCTGGGACAGGTCTGTGTTCTGAGTTTACTATGAGAATACTGCATAGAAACCCTTCTAAAAAATTCTGCATTAAACCCTCACTCTTTAGAAATGTATCAACAGAATACATTTATTTAACTCTTCTTACCCTATTTTGGCAGTGTTTTCACAGTAGTCAATATGCAGTGTCAGTGGCTTTGTGCAGTACAGGCGACACTTCTTTGCTCTATATGGGATCTTGGCAAATGCTCCTGCTAAAACTCGAATGCTGAAAAAACAAAATGAGACTCACCTCATTTTACAGGGCAGAATTTCTTCTCCAGAAGTCACTGGTCTCATAGATCATCTCCTGTTACCCTGAACTTGACAACACAGTTCTCCCAGGAGCCTGGATCCCACTGGCTCCTACCCTGGAACCACTGTCTTACTCTAAGAGAGGTGCCATCAGGACCAACTGGTGAACAGAATTGCTTTGGATATGAACACACATCCTATTTACTTGGAATCTTTCTGATCCTTTGCCACTGCAGCTTCAAGTCTTCTTGATATTTATCTTCTAAACATCTTCACGATGTTTAACCCATTATCAAGTTGTTTTCCAACAAAGCAACTTATAAACATTATTTTAAAATACATAAAAGTAAGTTTGGTTTTGGTAGTATTTCACAAAATTCAATTTGGTGAAGTTTCTTGTGCTCCAAGTTGCATATTTTAATAGAGAAACAAACTTTAAGAGCTGGACTAGGTTGCTCCAGAACATAAGACATATTTTTCAAGATTTCAGAACCGGAAGGTTTTATACTGATTTTATTAAAAACTCAGAACGTGTGAACACTTGCCTTTTTTGGCACCATGACAAAACAAACTATCAGCTTAGTAAACATGTTGGTCGATGGCAGTGGGAAAACCCCCACATATTTGTGTTTAGACCTCAAAAGTTGCTGCAGCAAGTGAAACCCTGCTTCTATAGATGGTTTTTGTGCCTGACCTTCACTGGCCGTAATTTTAAAATTTTTTAGTATATAGCAACTTATTAAGGAAGAAAAGAATATAAAAGTAAGTTTTAACTGGCAAACACATAACTCAATCACAACAAACTGACATTATTTCTATTCCAAATCTTTAAAAAACCAACACCTAGAATGGAAAGCATCTTTGAAGTATCGCAAAATAAGGACTGGTTTGCACTTAGGCTCTTTCAAGTGTATCATCTGATTAGCAGCTTCTTGTGGACACAATCTAGACCTCAATTAAACCAAAGCATTGACTAAATAAACATTAACAGCATCTGTATCTATTAACAAATATATAACAGTGACAAAAAACTCTTAACACATACTTCTCTGATGCAACAGAACAGTATTTGGCATAATCCACAAGAAAACATCCGAGCTGGCAACCATCTGCCTGGTGCCAGACTGACTCGACAAGTGCCCTACACCAGCACTGGAGTTCCTCACTGAAAACCACATAAACCTGAGGAAGAAGCAAAGAACAGGACAACAAATTCTTTCAAACAGCCCCAGGTACACTCAAGGGTTTTTCAGAGGCAAGGACACAATAATTATTACACAGCCTTCCATTTTCTTTGCAAACTGCAAGCCTTGCAGCTTACAGAGTTAGGAGGCTTACAGATGAGAAAACACAACCCAGAGAAATGCTATTATCTACTTTTCTGTGTAGAAATAAAAAAAACCCAAACAAAACATATTTGATACTTCACCCCTAAACCAATGCAAAGAACAGATCATTTCTATGTAGAGCAATAATCCTACCTGGCCTTTTTCTATCTCCTCTCGTTTTATTTCATCTGCATCTTTATAATTGTTATAGAACTGGTTCATTTCAGCATTCAGGTTTTTATATACTATTTCACTGACTACGCCTGGCACGCATTTTTTCACAGCAAGCCAAAAGCAACTTGGATCTTCAACCTGGGGCAAGAAGTAGAGAACAAATACCACTGACTTTTAAGAGTATCTGAACAGCAGATGTAAAACTAAAACTTCATTTTTATGGGGCACCTTCAAAATTATAGTGACTGATACTGAGATACAGAATGTTCATAAGTGAAATATCTTTCACCTTCAAAGCATTAGTTCATGAAATGGCTTCTCAGGTTCCAAGTTTCTTTAGCATTGCAACAAACACCATGTGGAGTCTACAAGGGAGCAGCATTATCTAAAAAGTTGGCTAAACCCAACAGTGGGCAAAGTGCAAAGACAAAGCTTTTTTACTTCTATATGAAGTCCTCAGAAGTACATATAAAAACCTAAAACCAGGATAAACCTCACCAAGAGGCTTTTCTTTGTGCTCAGAGTGTCTGCATGACAGCCAGCTTCTTTAAAACAGGGTGACAGCTTTCTGCTAAGCCTTTGTAAACTGTCACATTCCAGTGTTCCAGGTGATCTGGGTCCCCAGTTGCTGTGGCTTAATCGCAGTAGGCAACTAAACCCCCCACAGCTGCGCCCTCACTCACATCACTGCAGCAGGAGGACCAGACAATTAGGATAAAAGTGAGAAAACTCACAGGCTGATATTAAAACAGCTGACTAGGCAAAGGAAGAGCTGCACGTGCAAGCAAAGCAACATAAAGAGTGTATTCACTGTTCCCCATTAGCAGCCAACTGCTTGGCCATTTCCAGGAACACAGAGCTTCACCATGCACGATGCTGACTTGCAAGGCAAATCTGATGACCACAGACATACCTGTAGCTTTCATTGCTCAGTATATAGTAGGGAATATCCCATCCCCTCAGTCAGTTGTCCAGGCTGCATTCTACATTTTCCACAATCTCCAGCGAAACTCAGTATAATCTAGTGCTATACTACACATTATTTAAGTCTGTGTTGCACATTCTCCATTTTAGATTTCAGCTGCATCCCTACTGCTGGGAGGAAGGGGTTAGAAGTGGAAAAAGGGTGAGGAAGATGGTACATTGGCTCAAATGACCTTGCAGGTGGAAATGCCAAGGCCTGGAGAATACCAGAGTGGGGAACCCCCATGTATTATACCTACTGTTGTTTATTTTCTGTTTTGAGAAGTACCCTTTCTATGTAGAGGTAACAAGTGTTTGGAGAGACTTGGAGGCACTCTCATGGACGTGTTGAGCTCCCTGTTGGGAGAAAGATCATAGCTCAGAGATCATAAAAAGCACAGCAGAGCTCACGGGGTTCTTGATGAATCCCGCTGGGACAGGCTGAGCCTGCTGGTGTCCACCTGGGTGTGCCCCAGTATCCTCCAGTTAGTCAGGACAACTAAATAAATTTACTCCCTACATTTCAGCCGTGGTTTTGTGGTTGTTCTGGCTGCCTGCCTGTGTTAACTCACACACCTACTCACTGATTTTACAACAAAAACAAGAAAATAAAACCTAAACAAATTACAAAACATATATAAGCCATATATGACACCGCAAGTGTGAAGAAGTGCTGGTGAATGGAAATACACAGCCATCACCTTGTTTGTAAATCTGATCTGCAGAAAGTCACATGGAAATAAACATGAATCCTTTAGATTTAAAAAAGCCAGCAGCATACCTTTAATACCATGACTTCCATGTTTATCTCCTTTGTCTCCCTTACTACTGTAAAAGAACAACAAACATATAATGAACCATTTTTAACTTCACCTTTTTTTTGAAGGCTATTTGAAGAGCATACACCTGAAGTAAGCCTATAGATTTTTACTACTCATGTCAGGAGTACTAGTCTAAGCAACTGATTTACACATTTCAAACGGTTCCAACCAGCTTTCTTAATGAGGCACTATGTTAAAGCCTAGTTAGGATTTGCCATCCATGCTGCATCTTCTCCATTCAAAGGCCAGCAGAAACAGGCTGATTGCAAAGGCTGCTACAACATCACCAAAGGGACAGAAACACCAGAGGAGAATATTTACATCTTTTAAAAAAAACCCCACAGCCTAATACAAAAGAGGAATCCCAAACTTAGCGAACAATTTTAACGTCACAGATTTCTACTAGTATTTCACACTACATCTGTCTGCAATGGTACATACCAGACCTAGGAGTTACAACAGAGTAATGAAACTTTCTGCAAGTAATTTGCACTTCATTTTGGCACAAATCAGCACATCGTAGTATCATCATCGCAGTGTCTAGCTTACAACTTAAAAGAATTAACACTGAAAGTATGTGCCTAGTGAAATGTTTCAGAAAAGGAAAATCGAGACGTTGTCCTTCCACTTCCAAAGCTATTGCTAAACAAGCCAACACTAAGCAGCAACACAGCTACACTGTGGTGACAGAGCGACAAGCTCGAAGCGACAGCACTGATCATTCCCAGTTTAACAGGACAATGGAACAGCTGAAACGATTGCAGAAGCTTTACCCAAGATCACTGAACACTGGCAAAGCACCTGAGTTACACACTCGTTTCTAACACTGCCCTGTAATATACTGCAGCAAGAGGTACGCAGTGCTGCCTTAGACACTTAAAAGTAGACTTTTCTTTCAGAAATAACACGTGAGAGGCATAAATAACTTCAGCTAATGTGTCAGGTTAATTAGTGCAAACCCACAAAGTGGCCCATCAACATGGCAGGGATGAGGCACGCCCATAGCAAAGGCCAGCTCTCCCAATGTATTCCAAGTAACATTCCCGCTTTGGGAAGAATTGAGTAGGAAAACAAACGCTTGCTCAAATCCCACACGTACCACTAGATAGTATCTAACCCGTAAAAATGCTGTAAATCACTAAAACCCTTGCCCAAGCCTACTGCATTAACACAAACCTAAAAAAAGGTAGAAAACGTCTCTGAGACCATCCCGATGTGTGCAAACACTCCTAGAAAACACAACCCGCTCTCCCTCTGCCCAGCCGTGCTCCATGCAAACCCTGCTCACACAGGAGGCGCAGACTGAGGGAAGCGCAGCGCGGGAACAGACTTGAAAAACCACCTTTTTCGCTTTTTTCTCTCTTCCCCCAGCCCAATCCCCATTTCCCCCTATTCTTCCATAGCTCCACGCTCCTCCCCGCAGGAAGAAGCCCACTAGACCTCGGTCTCCGGCGCACCCAGGCCCCCGGCCCCGGCCCCGGCCCCCGCGGAAGCTTCCAGAAGCGCTTACCAGAGGCTCCTTCGAGAAACCTCCAGCGCTCCCGCCTCCAACACCACCCCCGGGGCGGGCTGAGAGCCCACAACGGCCCATTCCCGGCGCCTCAGAGGCGTGTCGTGGCCAATTACACAGCCAGCTATTCCCAGGCGTAAAAAACACCTGAGACGTTGCAGGAAATCTCAGAAAGTACGGGCAAGTGCATCGTCTTGGTGTTTGTATGAAATGGAAACCAAACTCAGTGTGAAAAAATAAAAGCCTTTGTTAGTGCAAACAACTTGCAATCAAGAATATTCTACTGGGACTTAAGGGAAATTATTACAATAAATGTTTGGGATTTGGAATTTATTTCAGGCTTAAAGTCTCTGTGGCAGAGGCAATGGTGAAAGAGTGGTAGTTGTTTAGAAACAGTGGTAGTTCTTAACTAATGCAGGGACAACAAGCGCAGGAAAAAAGAAAAAAACAACAGCTGTAACACCAAGAAGTAAATGGACAACTGGAAAGAGTTCATAAGCATCTGCCCCTGTGGAAGTGATGAAATAACTTAGTGTAAGTACTTAGTGTAGTTCTTACCTCTGCATGAAGACAACCCCAACTAGACAGAGGGAGAACCATCACCTAACTCGAGTGCCAGAACTCTGCATTTTCCCCCACACTTGGCATCACCCCTGCACTCCTCCCCTGCCCTCATTCCCATAGCCACAGTCCTGTTGTGCCCCGGGGGTGAGTTAAATAATTTCTTTATCAAAAATATTTTCTCATAATACCCACTTTCTACCACAAAAGTAAACTGGTAGAATAACCATAAGGGGCAGAACAATAAAAAAATCTTTTGTGTATTTCAATTTATGATGTCGAGGGATATGGTCCAGGCAAATAAAGTGCAGGTTCTAGGAGAGCGAGCGCACTGTCACTTATTTAAGGAGCCCCTGGAAACTGCCCTCAGGGATAAAGGAGCAGGAGAGAAGAGAGCTGGTGGCTCTTTAAGCATCTTTTCCTTGAAGTACAAAAGCTCTTTGTACTTCTTCTCTGTACTTCTCTTCTTCACGTGTAAGAAATCAGGCAAGAAGGGTAGGAGACCAGTGAAGCTGAGTGAGGCCCTTCTGGTCTGACTGAAGTGCAAGAAAGAAATGCATGGGCACTAGAAGCAGGAATATGTATCCATAGGGGAGAATATAGGGATGGCACTTGGGGGTATAGTAATGGGATCAGGAGAACTAAGGCATAGTTGGAGCTGAATGTGCCAAGGGATCTGAAAAAATATAAGGGCTCCTAGACGTATGTTGATTGGAAAAGGAGTACTTAAACAAATGTATACCCCACCCCCCCAATACATCAGTGATAATCCACATGGACAGGGCTGACAGGGTTTCTTTGACATTTGACTTTTTTTGCCCCAGTTTTTGCTGGCAGTCATGCTTCCAACAGCTCTCAAGTCCCTGAACTTCAAGGTGGGGAAATAAAGTACCTTCCCTTGTAGGAGAAAACCAAGTTCAAAACCATCTGAGAAACCTGAACATAGACAAGACCTTGGAACGTGATGAGATGCATCCCAGGGTTCTGAGGGAACTGGCAGGCATGGGTCCTAAGCCACTCTCCATTGCATTTGAAAAGTGATGGCAGGCAGGCAAAATCTCCGGCGACTGGAGAAAAGGGAATGTCACACCCAGCCAGAATATTCAGGAGGAGGTGTTCTACTGCACAATATACAGTGTTCTGCTTCACGTGGTCAGTGTTCAGCACAGGTTTACAAACCTCAACAAGGTCTGCAAAACCAGCAACAGTCTGGGCATGTTCTGAGACAGAAGAGAAAGACACACCTTTTTTTTGGTGTTTTTTTTTAATCCAAAAGAATGCTACAAACCAATTGAATGGAATTGTTGCAGAAGGTTTTAATTGAAACACAGAACAAAAGCTGGAACAAAGCTTACTGCACAACTTTACTGACTGATTTCCAGTCATTGTTCATTCTCCTTCCAGATAAAGAATTTACAAAATTGCTTCATTGACTCCACTTATTGCACAAAAGAAAAGACAAATCCAACCAAACAAAAATCCAAACCAAAAATTAAGCAGCAATCTTTCCTCTGAAGTTCTTAAATCTCAGATATATTAGTAAAGTAACTAAGAAGCAAAAAGTGGGATGTTATAATATGGAAGTGGGTGTTTCATGGAGGAATATCATTCCCTTAAGTTGTTGACATCTTTTTGGAGCTAAAAAATTATACTTTTTTACTTTTAAAATTGCTTACAACTTGAAGATAAAAAAAATATAATGATAAAAAGAATGCACTCAATTCCATAGATGACTTTGTTTAAATTAAGTCTACCTTTGAAAATTGTAAAGTTTTGAATGATTACTATTAGTAGAAAGAATTTAAGTATATCAAATATAAAAATTAACTTTATAATATTCTTTTAAAAATTGCATTATAGTTGATTTTTATATATATATCTATATATCTTTATACATACATTGCTTTTCTCCAAACTGAAAGAGAGAATAGACTGGGAGATGTCAACAAATATAGAATGGGAGATTTCATTCATTTCTAGACACATATTGCAGTTATCTAATGGGTGACTTTGGAAAGCATAGCAAAAGAATTCTTCAACTCAAAACATACTTGTTCTAAACATAATATATACTTAAATTTTCAGTGAGAAGAGGACAATTGTGATCCAACAGTGGCACAACTGTTCTGATTTTAAAGACCCAAAGAATTAGATACACATAGATGTGACATCACACACACACACAAACATAATGCTTTGGCAGGACAGAGGAATATTTTCATGACTATTTGGCAACAGTTAGCACCAAAACCACAGTGATCATATATGTAATTAAAAGTATTCTAGATTTAAACCGAAGGCATTTTATAATCTGCTATTGTAATCTGAATCATCACACTTCATCATCATTGGATTTATATGCTTATATTTTGCTTGAATATTAACATAGACAGCAAGATTGTTGATGTTTTTTATTACTATCCTGTGAAATACACCACCCTCTTTCATGAGATCTTCAACCTTCTTATCTGTTGACATAATAATTTTCTTCTCTCCCGTATAATCTGGATCTTCTGGATATAACTCATCTCCTGCCGTGGAAAAAAGATTTAGTTATAGATTGCCAACCTTTTTTCAGCCTTTTCACTGAGTGACACTGGCAATTTTTTAGGATTTATCAGGACATGTAAATCAGTGGAAATGTATTTCACAATGAAAAAGTAAATTGCCTCTAAACAGCTTCAGGTTTAAAGATACAGCCATAAATTTGTGAAGTGTGTCAGTGACGCTGCAGTGCACATTGAATGTTCCAGAGCTCCTGATAACGTGCTATTAATAAGCTATCATCACAGCCTGGGCAGATAGGAGTGCATATAACAGGTGGAGAACAGGACAAACACTTTTTCATGTGTACAAAGATAGGACTAAGAACAGAAAGTTATTGTGTTCTATTCTGTTGAAGAAAACAACTAACTGTTTTGCCATATCAAGACAATTATACTGTTGTGCAAGACTGCTAATATACCCCAAATACAGAAATCCTAGAGGTCAATTGTGACAAGAAATAAAAAGAAAAAAGGGAAAGCATAATGAAAAGCAAACTAAAACAAGCAGAAAATAGTAAATAGTACATGCAACTTTTCTTAATACTGTGTGTACATAATTATGAAATGAGAGAGACTTCACTATGAGAACGGGGAGGAGGAAGATGACTTAGTGTATGGTTTTAGTCTGGTGCCTTATCACTGCAGCTGTGAGGTGTGATACTGCAGCTGTGAGGTGTGATACTGCAGCTGTGCTTGAATCCCTTGTCCTTACAAAGACAAACATAACGGAAGTAAAGGAGAATTCCCACTGAAAAGGACTAAATAAGGAGGAGTTCTAATACATCCTTCAGGTTACACAAAGCTGAAATGCTGGAATTTCTTCACAAATGCACATATTATGATAATGATGAGACAAGGAGATTATGAGTAAGAAAGAAATAACTGTGCTGTCTGATCCCCTGGCTTGTCTCTTACTGCAGCCACTGTCACAACTGTAGCAAACAAGGTAGAAACAGCATGCAGTAGCTTGACTTAAAAGAGTATTTTCCTTACAGTTACGGATGGTTCATGTCATGTGGCTTCAGCACATAGCATTCAGGAGATGCTGCGTATTTAGGAGAACTCTCCAGTGTGTCCTTACCCGGCAGCAGCTGGATGAAGCCATCTGGAGCACTCAGCATCACCGGCATCCAGTGCTCACAGCCCTCGAGAGCGCGCGCGGAGCTGAACTTCTGTAACTCCCTGAGGGAAGAGAAGTTGCACAGCCTACAGAATTCATAAAACTGAGGTGGAGGAAACCAGATCTCTTGAGACTTAAAGCGTTCGATGGCTTCTGGAGGTGATGACCACTGGAAGATGAAAACAAGCCTTGAAATAACAGTTTCATCAGCAGATAGAAAGTCTGAGTAACCTGAAAGTCATTTAGCAAGGGAAGTTATACAGCAAAAGAGCTTGCAACAGGCCATATCTTCTGAACACAATAAAACCCATGTACAAAGTATACCAAAATAACAACAACAGCAAAGACATTTTTAAAATTGAAAAATATAAGCAATCTATAAAAGTTACTCCTTTTTTCCCAGTAAGTTTTAATTTTACACACAGACATGCCAGGATTAGAAACTGACATTTATTTTAAGGGCCCAACTAAAAGTTTACTGAAACCAATGGAAAACATTAAACTCAGTGTTACCAGATGTTGATGCTTTGGTTGATGCTACTGATGCTTTGAGAATTAAAAGTACTTCTAAACATCTGCTTCTTAGAAGCATTGTTTTCAGAGCGTGAACACCCAGCTATTCATGCGTATTCTGCATGTTAAAACTATTGGTAATCTTTATTTCATCTCACATGGTGAATTTATTAATACAAATATGTGCATAATCATTTGGAGTAGATTTATGCTGTTATTAATAAAATTATAACATGAACTCTTTTGAAAATAAGGTTTCAGGTACTTTTAAATTTCTGTAGCAAAATCTGTTAAACAAATAAATATACCAACATCAGTAATACCAAAACTGTTAGGTAGGCTTTTACAGAACTGTCTGGTTTCTCATCTATTTCTAACTTGTAATCAAACTTTTCAGAATCCTAGAAAAACTTAAGGACCCGAATGTACCTGACCTAAAGCTCTCTTAGAGCTTTGTGAAGTTTGTTACTTTCAAGCATTCAATTAAAAAAAGAAAAAGATAAAAAATCAATGAAATTTTTCATGGACTATTTTAACAAGTTTATTACTTAAAATATTCCAAGTAACTCCAAAAGGCAAAAATTACTAGCATCTCTTGCAGCCCTGGAATATACCTGTACCTACCACATGGATCTCTCCCTGTATACTGAGTGCTAAGGGCATGTGCCAACCCTCCACTATACTGCAGGAATGAACGTATAAAAAATGGTATTTGTCATTTGCCTTTGAAAGAGACAGTAATTCAAGGTGAAAGGCATCTGATGTGACACGGATCACGTCAAACGACCTCACAAAAAACCCTCTCCCGGCAGGTGCTGCATCTGCACCTCTGATGATGACGGCAGCTCCATGTGTGCAGGGGAGAGGGGAACCGTGCAGGTGAAAACTCCCTTCCCTTTCCTCACGTCTTAAGGAGCTTTATCAGAGTGGCTCTGACTGATCTGGAGAAGAGACAGTTGTGTGGAGATCTCACAGCATCTTCCAGTATCTGAAGGGACTACAGGGAAGCTGGAAAGGGACTCTTTGTCAGGAACTGTAGTGACAGGACAGGACTAATGGGTACAAATCGAAAGAGGGGACTTTTAGGTTAGATATTAGAAGGCGGGTTTTTTTTATTGTAAGGGTGGTGGGACCCTAGTACAGGTTGCCCAGAGAAGCTGTGGCTGTCCCTGGATCCCTGGAAGTGTCCAAGGCCAGGTTGGACGGGGCTTGAAGCAGCCTGGGATGGTGGAAGGTGTCCCTGCCCACGGCGAGGGTGGAACAAGACGCTCTTTAAGGTCCATTCCAACCCTTACCATTCTATGTTTCTACGCCTGTTCCATGTGTAAGGGCACAATCTCGGCGGTGTGCCGGAGGCAGGGGCCGTGGGAGAAGGGCTCGGGCAGGAGAGCCCGTTTCCATCGCAACACCCGCCCGGCCGGGCTATGCTGCATCCCTGGCACCGCCAGCCCCTCTTACCAGGACGGCTGTCACCTCCTGGTCGTCCTGCGAGGCGTGGGGCGGCCGCTCCTCCAGGCAGCACAGGAAGAAAGCCGTGTCATAGCGGCGGCCGCCGCGGCCGGCCCTGCCCACGGGCGTCAGCCAGTTGCTCCACTCGTGCAGCGCCCAGATGTTGGG